>BRDA01000415.1:616-22442 GCA_036984385.1 Crenuchus spilurus
TTTTTTTTTTTTTTTTTTTTTTAGTTTCTCGCTTCTGAATTGCAGGATATCAACACAGCTAAAGGTGAAAGTACTGGATCTTTTGACAGCACTGACGATAGCATCAACAAACCCCTCCCTCCCATAGCTGCTCCAACAATATGTACACAATTGAACTACATTGTACAAAAAGAAAAAAATATATATAATAAAAATAAAATGAGAAAAAAAGAAAAATAAAAGTTACATTATTACATGACCTGCAGCGAGTGCTCCGTCTCGCTGCCTTTAGAACCCCACATTCTACTCAAGTTCAGACTAGTACAAAGAGGAGGGTGCAAAAGGTCCTGGGATTTTATATACAGTTATGTACAGTGTCTCGTTTTTACTCATTAAAAGAGGAAAATATACACAGCGGAGACCTTCAAACTCAAACATACCACAGGTGTCAAAGATAATAAATAGGTTATTCTCACCATTTAAGAATACTTCTACATGCTTTATGAGTCTTTTGCCATGTCAATGTATATCTACGGTTGGGTTTATGTATAATGAAGGTACAGAAAGGCTTGAAATTGTGACCCGATGATGTGTAAACCTGTCCGGTTAAAGAGAAAGAAAACCAAACTGCAGAGGTAACGTGTTGCAGAGATGAAAGGCGAGGCAGGGCCCTGCCTCAGACGGCTAAGCACTTCACTGTGAGAACGGAAATCCAGTCCTGAACTCCACAATGAAGGATAACTGACTCGGAGAAGCACAGAGACCACACGAGGCCGCTCAGCACAGCCGACGCAACTGTTACATAAACGAGTCACAATTTCAAGCCTCCTGATCAAGAGAACGAAGAGTCGAGGGATTAAAACCAGTCAAGGGGGACGAACAATTCAGAAGACAGAACAAAAGACAAATACAATGTTCTTGTAAACAACAGTGAGACTGCAGGGGTGAAGATAGGACATACACTCTGTTTTTCCAAACCATACCGGTCGTGTCATATGGAGAGAGAGAAAAAAAAAAAAACACCTCAGAACATTAAACACAATGATCCAAATTAACAAAAACACACACTGAAAACTGAGAGATGGGTCACTGGTGTGTGCTCAAAGTTTTTCTTTTTTGCATGTCAGCATACTCACAAAAAGCCAATGTTGAGTGGTCACTGTACCCAAAACCGGGACATTCTCTCTCTCTCTCTCTCTCTCTCTCACACACACACACACACACACACACACACACACACACACACACACACACACACACACACACACACACACAGAGAGAGAGAAAAAGCTAGCCTGGATGATTAAACAAACATCAGCTAATGAAGAAACGGTAAAATATCAAAACACCTTTTATTTAATATCAGGATTCAGGAAAAGGAATCTTTAAAAATAAAACTAGTTCATCAGAAATAAAAGCTCTATTATAAAAAAACAGGACAGTTTCTAAAACCAGCTCTTTTGCACTAGTCCCCTCTGCGTGGACATGGTAACTGTGATTGTGCTTTGAGGATGGACACTGATGGTGTTATATATATAAAGGGTAGACGGGGACAAACTATGGAAACAGTCAGAGAGCCCATGTGTACAAACTGGAGTGTCCCTAATTTACTAACTGAACATTAAGAGGCTTGTTTTGATTTGTTCAGGGAGAAAAAAAACTTTATTTTTATGATATTTTCATAAGAAACAAAAGAAAACATGACCAGTCGGCCTCTGAACTAGCCTGGAGAGCTACTCATCACCACATTCAGGATAAAGAAAATCTTTGCGGAGAGACGGAGAGGAGACGAGGGCGCGGGACGGGGATTAAGTTATGGATTGACTGTGTTATGTGTTATATACTGAACTGTACTGGATTGTTTAATGGATGTTTCTACACTTAACCAGAACCAGATTATATCGGCTCCATACGCTGCTGATGTTCACAGATATTACTTGTGCAGCTTTAAATGAAATAACTGTAAAAAGGCATTTTCTCGGTTTATAATTTTTTAAACATATTTTACTTTAAAGATACATACTTGTGTATTAAAGCAATGAATAATATACCTCTGCTATTACTTAAATAATCACTCTGCTACATCTGAAAACTATGGTTGTGGCCCTGACTGTCTGGTTATGAGGGAAATAATCTTATGATGATGGTGATGATCCAGGACACGCTGACCAGCCTTGGACAGAACCATAAGGACTCAGAACCTGTACACAGAATCCTCACAATACTGACAATGTGTACACATTTTGGCCCACAAGTATGGGGGAGTGAGGGTAGGGGAGTGCTGCCCGAAAGTGAACTGTACATACAAAGATAATTTTTATTCATTTATTTTTTTATACACGTAACTGTGTGATGTTACAGTACATAAGTTATTTACAACTGTGCAGTAATGGGTGGCAAAATAAATTATCTAGAAGGCAGCGAGAATACATTGGTTAACGAATATAAAAACTGTACATCATTTACGGAATACAATGTTTTTGTCTTTTTTCTTTTTTTTTTCCATTAAACTAACGTTGGCTCTGTAGTGTTTTCAAGTCACTTCCTCAGAAAGGGAACAATGAAATGCCCAAGTAAAGAAAGACCAAAAAGAAAGAAAAAAAAAAAAACTCCACTAAAACACCATCTTGTAAAGTCTCTGCCTGTTGGTTCGGGACACTGCGTCTTGGCATTTGTGTCCTGGGTTCGTTTCCTACAGATGTTAGAAGCAGTGCAGGCGCGCCGTGCCTGACTGACCACCGGAGGCTGAACGATTCCGCACGCAGAATCGGCCACTCCTTTGCCCTGTATTGTAGGGCATCCTGGGTCTCATGCTGTCTGTGGATGCCCCGGCGCTGAAGGCAGTCTCTCCTTCGCTCTGGCGCCAAGCCTCACCATGCGGCCTTTGCTCTACGGCTGGCCGTCCTGCTCTGGGGCTGCAGGGGGCGCTGTGGTCAGCAGGGAGCCATGCTCTCCTCTGCTATGGCCAATGGAGATCCGGGTCCTACTGTCTTGCCGTAGGAATGGATGTTAAAGCGTTCCTCTGGCACCCCTGTTGGGTCTTTCGCGGCACAGGACCGCGTTTCTGTTCGGCTTGCCGCAGTAGCCTCCGTCCCTGATTCTGAAGGACAAAGGTGTCTCAATGCACCCTGAAGCTGTTTTAGTTCAAGGGGATCAAAAATAAGGAAAAATAAATTCTCTCTCCCCTTTCTTCTCAACCGGTAGGTGAGCTTCATAAGCAAGTCAGTGTTGCTTCTTAAATCCCAAAAAAAAGCATAAAAACTTGAAGGATGAAAGTGCAAGTCGTGTTTTTCCCCCGGTAAAAAGAAATTCCCTCTTCCGACAGAAGGGGACATTTTCTGTTTTTGTTTTTTTGTTTTTTGAAACTTTTTCTATATAATATATATACGTATTCTCTTCAAAGAAATCTTCTCTTCAAACCGGCTAGCCCTTACCGAACTTGCTGTCTGCTGTCTCTTTGAAAGATGAGAATTTTAGACCGCGCTCTCTGCATCCAATTCTGTTTGTGTCACGCAGGCAACAGTACAAAGTCATCATTGACGTCAACCATTGGCACGTAGAAGGAGGGGACCTCGTTGACACACAGAGACTTGTGTCCTGCAGGGTCCAGCTCTTGCACCTTGAGTTGCCATTCCATCCTCTGCACTGCATTCAGAGCGGCAGCCTCATGCTGCTGTCGCATCAGCAAACATGTCTGTGAGCAGAGGAACATTGCAATGTTAAACGTAAGAAATGATAAAATTCAGTGTATTATAAGGTGTTTCACCAAATAATGACTATGCTAGCACATGAACAATGATAATGTTCCTCACCTTCATGCGGTCATACTTATCATCCACGTCTTGAATCCAAGAAATAAACTGCCGAGCATTAAATCGATCTCTCACAGACTTATTCTCATCCCCCTGTTTAACAAACACAAATGTAAAATTTTCCAGTCTTGAGATTCATCACACTTACAAAACATTAAAGTCTCAATCTAGGTCATGAAGAGTACAGCTATTTCATACCTGGCTTTCTGATGGCATATTGTAGACCTCTGAATCCAGCAGCATTGTGCAAGCACTGAACGGAACAGCCTGATTCGCAATGGTTCTTGCTGCTCTGCAATGAACTCGCAGAACCTCTTGCTCACAGGACACAATCAACTTTTCCTGTAGAACAGATCAAATAAAAGTCAGGCCTGGACTCTTGGCAATCTGCTGAAAACCCCTTGAGCAAACTTTTGATTAAGGTAAAAGAGGTGGTCCAATCTTTCAAAATCATCAAGGTTCACAAAAGTCGCAGGAGCGACTTCAGAAGAGCACAAGATGAAATGAGGATTGTGATTGTACTATAATATGCTTCTTTTAGTTGGAGAAATGCAGATACGGGGCTTTTCTATTACACCGAGGCTTTGATCATTCATCAAAAGGTTTTGTGCTGAGCGATCAAAGCGCTAATTCTAACTGGATGACTTCTAAAGTAAGTTTGAGGGATGAGGGGAAGGAAAGAAGCACCGTGTGGGAGTTTGTGAGCTTACCCGTTCAATGCTGTGCTGCAGTCGCAACTTCCCTCTCACTGCCTCCTGCTGCCTGAAGAGCTCCTTCAACGGCTCCGACAAAGATGGAGGTGGAGCAATCTAGGGGCGAGATGGAAAAAGCTCACTGTTCACATCCAGAATAAATTATTTTTTGACCAGAATGTGCTTCTTATAAATGACTAGGCACACTTCACTAGGATTACTTTTGCAGTAAGGCATCTAAACAAGTGAAGAAAAGGTAAAGAACGCAGGATTTTTCTTACCACTGGGATGTGGAGTTTACTCAATGGCTTGCCATCAAGCAGGTAGGAGCCGGTGTACGTCACATACTCGGCATAGCACTGAGGAGCCTGCGGTGTGATGTAACAAAGAATTTTCCGCTTTTCTTCGATCTTTTTGCGGATCTGTAGGTACTCAAAGTAAGGGTTGGAGCGGTCGCTGTGGTAGGGTTCAATTTCATCCAGCTTGATTGCATTCACTATAACGGCCAGGGTCTGCTGAATCATCTCCCGTGTCTGCTGCATCGCTGTGTTAACAAGCTGGACCTGCACCTGCTGTTGGCCGGATTTCGGAAACTTCCTTTTGCGTGGATGTTGTGCTTGGCCATCCTCTTCCTCAACAATACGGCCTTTAGTTTTGGTGACGAGAGCAGGTGCTCCTGGGGTGGAAGTCTGGGCAGCAATAGCGTTGACTGACTCTTTCTCTTTCTCCCCTGCAGTGACAGAGGTTGGAGAGCTGTTAGTGACACTTGTGGTGACAGGTGAGGAAACTGCAGATGATGTGATGCTGGCAGGACTTGCTGCACTGCTCTGCTTGCTCTGGTTGGCCAACATCTGCGCTCTGTTCCGAGTTATCCTTTGAGGTATCTCCTCAACCTTTTTAGGAGCCTCGGATATTGTAGTGGCGACTGGTAGTTTAGCTGTCGTCTCCAGGACCTCCAGCATCTGCGTGGTGCTACATGATGTGACTGCCAAGACTGGCGCAGATGGGCAAGGACTGCAAGTGGAAACCAAAGTTACCACTGGTGTTGGGACAATCTGGTCTGCTTTCAAAGCTTCCACACATGGTGTTAACGAAACTGAGGTCAGAATATCAGGGGATATGTCCTTCTGTTTGTATTCCTGTTCATTCTCTCCATCAATTGCTGAATACATGTTGCCATCTCCCTCATCCTGATCAGTAAACGAGCCCAGGTCTTCAGGAACTGTTTCTTTCATGGAGGGAACATCTTGAATGTTCTGAGGCTCTGGTTCCATCTCATGCTGTGGCCTGTAACACTCCTCATGGTCAGGAGGAACTAAATCTTGAACAGGTTCAGGAGCAGGGACAACCGCAGGAGAACAGGGAGCTTTGCTCAAACTGGGCAAGCCAACGTCCATCAGTTCATTGCATGCTTCAAAAACAACGGGTCTGATCTGCGCAGGTGCATATGTGGTGTCTGGCATCTCCAAGGGTGTGATTTCAGGCTCCTGCATCTCTTTTTCTTGAAAGGGAAGGTCTGGCAGAGAAAATGGACCCAGGTCATCTTGTTCATCAACAGTCGTAGAAAAAGGATCTGCCCAGTGAGGCTCTCTGCTTACTGATGGGGCAAGGGTCCTCTCAGCTGAATAACTGAGGGGTTCTTCTCTGTTCTCTTGAGTCATGCATGGTGGTTCTACATCCATTTGGTTTTCCTCAACACTGGGTTTGATGTCTGTGAAGAAGTTTTCTAGTTGAGTTGAGGGAGGCATGAAGTTTGATTCCGAGTCCACAGGATCCGTTTCAGGTCTTGCTGGTGATGAAATGTCCTCTATGTGTGACTGACAGTAGGATCTGGAATACGTGGAATAAGGGGGTGTGACAGATGAATGAAGCGGAAGCTCACAATCCGAGTGTGAATACGGACTGCTGATCTTTGAAACTGCAGCTTCAATTTCTCCATAACTTTCATGAGGTGACTTCATAAGGCCTGCTGGGTTCCACTCTGACTGATCACAAGAGTTCTCCATCAGGTTATCCTGAGGACGAGGGGGTGTCAAAGGAAGCACCTCAGGTTCTCTGTGTTCTGGAGATTCGACCCATGTCTTCCTGGCAGACTCCTCAATCGCAAGAGAGTATGTGGTATCTTCCACAGACTGCATGACCTGATCTGAAGCAATCTTTGTTTCAGCCATGTCTTCAGCATTGTCCTCCTCTTCCTCATCATCTTCGTCTTCCTCATTTTCATCGTCATCTTCATCCTCCTCATCATGTTCTTCCATAAGGGGAGGTAAATATTCGGTGCCACTAACTGGATCAGAAGGGAATGAGCTGGGCTCACTCTGATGTGGTTCAGACAGGTCGTCGAGGTCCATAGGAGGAAGAGCTGCAGGCGCTGGTGTCGGAGGGGCAGCAATGTCCAGACATGGCTCTTGAGGATCAGGTCTGTGGACTGGAGTTGAAGGATTCACGAGACAGCTGTTAAATATGCTCTCTGGGGGGAGTTCACTGGCATCATTGTGAGCATTTACTGCAGATGCCCTGTCTAGTACCGGCTGCAAAGAGTCAGGTCTTGGAGAGAGCACACCAGTGTGAGGCGAGAAGTATGGAGAAGGTAGACAGTCAAGTCTGTCCATTGGCATTTTGTCATCAGGAAGCTGTGAGGCCAAGGACTCAAATTCTGCAGCCAAAGGAACATTTTGCTGCCTAAGAAACTTGTCAGCTTCTGCTTTGAACTCCTCTTCGAGAGGTCTTCTGACTTCAGATGTGACTGATCGACTCACCAGTGGCAACTGCATATTCTTTGCTGGAGTGATGCACGTTCCTTCTGGGAAACTATGGGATGAGTTCTGGGATGAGTACCTGTCAAAGAATGATGGGGAGCAGGCATTCATCGACATAGTCATTGCTGAAGAGTTCTGACAGTCTAGTCCATCAAACATAATATCAGGGTAGTCCTCTGCACTACAGGATGGTGTACGAGGCGTTTGCATAACTTCCTCGAAGCTTGGACATGAAATTACAGATGTAGGAGTGGGAACCCCAGTCGGCCTGTTTTGGTCAGGCCGTGGAGAGGCAGGGAGATTTTCCTTTATCTGGTGGCCTGCTAGCCAGTCTTTTGAGTTCTGGCTGTCAATAGGCTGTGATTTCCTATCGGGAGACATCATCTGGACCGGAAGCCCAACATCTTTGAGCTTCTTTTCTTTCAGGGCAGATTCCAATGAGCTGGACTTCTTGGCTGAAAGTTCACCACGGTTCTTTTTCAGATCCTCGCTGGACTTGGTTTTGTCTTTAAGCTTTGGGTCGCCAGATCTATGCCTGAGTTTCTCCATCTGTTTCATCCTCTCTTTATGTCTCTTATGACGCTCTTCAATTTCCTGGTCTTTTAAACTAAGCATTTTTCCAAAGCTTGTTAGTCTGAGATTATCATCGACCATGAGCTCCCGTGGACGAGTGTCTTTGCGGGCCATGTCTTTTGACTGGCTGAGCCGGTCGTTCTCATCTTTAATCTTTGTCTTGTTGTATTCAGTTTTGTCTTTGTCTGTGATGTCCCGATTCCTGTCCTTCATTTTGCCATCAAACTTTGGACTGTCTTCTTTAGACTTATCCTTCAAACTCGTGACTTGAGGACTTTCTTTCAGTCCAGACTTTTGATCATCTTTAAAGTGTCTGAAGGACCCAAAGCCATCTGAATATTTATGTTTCTCCTCCTTTACCTTTTCCTTATGTTTTTCCTTCTTCTTCTTCTCTTTGATCTTTTCACTGGTAATGACACTATTCATCTTATCCTTTTTGGACATCTCCTTCTCAAACTCCAGAGTTTTATCCAAATCATCCTCACCGTCAGCCTTAGAACCATAAGGAAAAGTGTAAGGATCAGCTTCCAGGGGCATAGGCTCTTTCTCAAATGGTAAACTTTCTCTGCGACCAAAGGATTCTCTGATCTCCTCTGACTTGTCCCTCTTGTCTGCTCTCTCTTTCTTGACTTTCTCCTTATCTTTATCGTGGCTCTTTTTGGATGATGAGGATGAGGAGTGCCTATGTCTTTCTTTCTCTCTGAATTTGTCCTGTGGATTGGAAATGGACAGTGACTCTCTTCTCTCCTCCATGTCATTAGAAGAGTCATAGAAGCTTAAAACCGGCTCATGACCCCTGTCTGTGAAACTGTCTGATGAGATTTCGCTGTTCTTGTCATTAGAGTCATCTTTGTAATCATTCATGGCCTCCTCCTCCAGCTTCTCCAGCAGTGATTTCTCATTTTCACCACTCCCCTTTGATGGTTTTCTGTCTTTCAGATGTTCTGGTTTATCTTTGTATTTGCTTTTGCTCTTCTCCTCTGTGCTCTCCCTCTTGTCTGCAGGCTTCTGCTTGTTTTTCTTGTCCTGATTCGAGTCCACAGACGCTCTGTCTTTGCGGTCCTTGTGTTTTGTGTCAATTGAATCCTTGTCTTTCTTATCTTTGTGTTTTTCCATTGAGCCTTTTCTCTCTTTTACTGAATCAAATGTTGTCTTCTCTTTCTTTTTATCTTTATGATCCTTTTCTTTCAGTTTTTCTGTGGAGTGCTGTTTCCCATCTCCAGAGTATTTTCTGTGTTTATCTGTCAGGATGTGATCTATGTCATCTCTGTCAGGTGTGGAATCTTTTCGGTGGGAGTCCAACAAACCAAATGAATCGCTCAGTTTTGCCACGCCTCCGTTGTAACCATCATTTTCATCTTCACTCTCATCAGTGAAAATGTCCTCTATTTTATACCAGGTCTTCTCCCTCACCTTTTCGGGCTTCTTCTCCTCTTTGCTGAGTTCAAGGAAATCCTTATCCCTTTCAGAATGCTTGTCCTGGGATGTTTTCTTGTCTTTACTCTGTTCAGATGACATCTTTCGCTCCTTATCTTTAGCATGAGAATCTTTGTGTTTCTCTTTAGTGCCATCCTTCTTGTCCTTGGAGCCCCTTTCAGTGTCTTTTTCTTTCAAAGATCTATCAACCGAGTTCTTCTCGGGTTTCTCCTTATCTTGATCCAGGCTTCGATCTTTAGGCTTGTGCTTTTCACCTTTCAGTTTGTCTTTCTTTTCTATGCTATCCCCTTTCTTCTCCTTCTCTTTTCCGGAGTGATTCCTCTCTCTGGGATCGGACTTGGCTGTAGTTTCACTTTCTGATTTGTCTTTGAAGAAAACATCACTCCCATATTCATCTCTCAAGCAGTCCTGTTTTGTTTTGGACTCTTTCCGCTCCTTGGTAAACTCGTAGGACTCTTTTCTGTCTCTGCCACTATCTATAGAATCTTTTTCTTTTTTCTCTTTAACACCCCCATCTGCTGATTCCTTTCGTTTCTTCTCTTTTTCTGAGTGACTGGAGTTCAGCTTTTGTTTTTCTGTCCAGTCCTTTTTCTTTTCAGTGCCCTTGTCCAAAGACTCCTTCTCTTTCTTCTTGGATGTAGCTTCTTTTTCTGAGCGCTTCTCTCCATGATCTGATTTCTTGTCTTTGACTTTATTTTCCTTCTTCCGGTCCCTGCTCTCTTCTTTCATGGTTTCTACAATTAATTTTCCTGAATTATTTGCTTTGTATTCTTTCATGGGGACATCCCAGCTGTCTTCTCCATAAAGGAAGCCATCAGATGAAAGGTCAGAGGGCCAGCGATCATGATCATCTGATGCACTCATCTTGGTGTCCTCTAAAAAATGATTTTTAATATTGTAGTCATCATAATCGGGCTCCTCCTTAATTGTCTTATCCTTCTTTGATTTGTCCTCTTTTCCGATTTTGTCTTTCTCTGGCTTAAAATGTTTTTCTTCTTTTTGTTCACTCTTTTTTTCTGCTTTCAGAGACTTATCCTTAGACTTTTTCTTTTTGTCCTCCTTGTGGGATTTTTGTTTCTCATCCTTTGGCTTTTCTTTGTCTTTTATGCCTTTCTCCTTTTCAGTTTTCAGCGGTTTATCTTTCTCCTCTTTGCTTGCTCTGTCCTTGTTTGAATCCTTTGCTTTCTTGGATTTCTCTTCTTTAGATACTCTCTGAACTTCTTTGCCAGACCAATCCTTGTCTTCGGTTTTACCTTTCGATAATCGGTCCTCTTTTTTAAAATGATCCTTTTCATGCTTGGAAAGTTTGACTTTACTTTCAGAGGGCGACTCCGTCTCCACAATGAGAGACTTTTGCCGAGAATCATCAAAGTCGAAAGTGAAGCTCTTGACAAATTTTTCATTCATGTCTTGATTCAACACAACACTGGGAACTTTGTCCTTCTCCTTGTTTTTGTGTTTGTGTTTCACTTTGTGTTTTTTCAATACCTTTCCATCTTTATCTGCTTTAGAGACGGCTACATCTGCATTTGAATTCTTGTAAAAGTCTGAGCTCTTTTTGTCCAATGCGTTGGCATGTGTATTGTTTTTCTTCTTGTTATCCTGCGCTTTCTTTTTAACCTGTTTTACAGACTCAACGCTGGAGTCTGCAGAGGAATAGTCAGACTCGCTGGAAAGCCTTGTTCTGACAGAGTCTGAAAGAGAGCTGACATCAGACCAAGTTGGAGAGGACACAGTCTTCCACCCATCTGTCCTCCACTGCTTTGGGTGCTGTTCTGCCAAAGACTGCGTGAGTTTCTGTGAGCCTAAACTTCCATGTGAGGATGACGACGAGGATGCAGACAGAGAGCTGAACACAGAGGAATCTTTAAGGTTCAAAGCTGAAGAGTCCTTCACACAGTTCGAGCTTGGCATTGAACCTTTATCGTCCTCACTCTCTATGTCACCAGTCTCAGAGTCTGAGGTGCAGAACTTATCGTTCACTTTGCCAAAGCGCACCTCTTTATTGATATTATTTTTTGTTTCCTTCTTCCTCTTCTTCTTGACCTTGTTTTTGTCTTTCTGCTGCTTAGAGCTCAATGCGCCAGAGTCTCTGCTCTTGGTGTTGGTCTGAGCAGCAGGTTGCCTTGGTGTGGGCGTGGGCGTGAAACACAACGTCCGGTCATCCTCATCTGAGCTGTTGCTGTCCGACAGGATCCGACGCACAGGCTTCTTTGGTGTGAGCGAGTTGCTTTTGGAATAGGTTTTAACCTCCATCTTGGGTATGGAGATGAAGTTGTTGGCCTTGCTGACGGGATCCTTGCGGAACTCTTTCTTCAGCAGATGCTTGTCGTCCACAGGTGGAACGCGCTCCTCCTCATCATCTTCATCAAACTCATATTCATCCTTTACGGGTGTGGTGGTGGATTTAGGGGGGTCCAGGGCCTTCCCTTTCAGCTTTAGGCCCTTCTCGAATTCAGAGTCTGTGTTATTGCCATCAACTGAGCTTGACGGGGCAAATGACGGGGCATCTTCTTCCTCTGAAGATTCTGTGTGGACATAAACCATAAAACATACTTTGTAAGGCAGTGTGCAACATAAGAGTGCAGAAGGATTAACGTAAACATCAACTTCAGTTTTAGAACATTACAATACACACCCGATGAACTCTCACTAGAGGTGTAAGTGCCTTTCCCGAGCAACAGATTCAGCATGGTTGGAGAGTTTGCCACCTTTAACGGTGTCTCTCCTCTTCTGTTGCTTTGAAAAGGATCCCCTCCATATCGTAAGAGCAACTTCACCACCTGTAAAACAACCATAATAATAAAAACATCAGTAACTTGCATTTAAAAAAAAAATATTAACAGTAAGAAGACCTGAAAACCCAAAGTAATTGAAAGACTGTTATTGCAGTCTTCTACAGAGTCAAGGCAAATTTATTTGCAAAGTGCTTTTAACAACTGATATCACAAAGTAGCTTTACTGGGTTAGTAATAAACCACCAAAGCCCCAGTGAGCGTGCCAACGGTGGCAGTGGCAAGACTCCCTCAGCGCTGAGGGAAGAAACCTTGGGAGGAACCAGACTCAGATGGGGGACCCATCCTCCTCTGGTCAACTAATTATAAGTTAAAGACAGAAGTGTAGTTACTCTGTTTAATTGTTAAGGGAGTTAAGCTAAATGTCAGAGCTAGGAAAACAACAAACAAAACATTTTCTACTCTTGTAGATTTATTTATGAGCTTACTTTGAAATGGCCATTGTTTGACGCATCATGTAGAGGAGTATCATCATCCAGACCCTTGGTGTTGACTTCAGCCCCTGCTGCCAGCAGCTGCTTGGCCACATCATAATACCCTCTGTTGCATGCCTCATGCAGTGCGGTCCAGCCTAGACAAAGACATCCAAATTGTATTATGATGACAGTCATAACACTTCACTTGAACAGGAACATTTGCAATCACAAGTAGAAATTGACAGCCTACCGAAGAGGTTTGTGGTACCATTCTCATTCTTTACTACACAGCTCGTCAATGTTTTGTGCCAGAACTAAAGTGAATGCCATCCTTACCCGCAAAGTCTTTTACATTCACGTCAGCTCCCTCACTGATGAGCTCCTTGATGCGGCGTACCTCCCCACGGATGGCAGCCCGGTGGAGCCTGGTTTCGCCCCTCTCATTGCGCTTATTCACTTTGTCTTTGGTTTTGGAGGCAGAGTTTGGCGTTCCCTTCTGACCCAGATTTGACTGTGACTGGTGCTTTGGTGTTGTGTCTGAAAGGAATCCATACAGAACATCTTTGAAGCACACCACAACATGACGCACATCATTTCACATGCACAGTGCACGTCCACCAATAACCTCTGGGTGGCGGTGTTGTACAACAGACACAAAGCAGAGACCTCAATTCTTGGACTCATTTCATCACTTACTAGATTAAAATAAATCCTTAATCACATTTTCCTTATTGAGTTTGCAAGGCTTTGTCCAGAATGTTATTTAAACTCGCTTAATCTGCATACAGTCCACTAGGTGTGAAAGGGGGAAACTGTCTGATTTAAATAAATCAAGTAGGGTCTTACAAATACACAGACAAAGCTGGCACTGTTGTCTATACCGCATTTTTTCTTCTTCTTTGTCAGCAAAAAGAGATAATAAATTGAAATGCTTTGGGCGAGGACTTGTCCCTCTTCTTTATCTTTGTTTTTGCTTTGGAAAAATGGAATCAGTACAACCACTCGAAGAGGAAGAACTAAATCTGACTAATCTAATAGAGGCATGCATTCTTGAGATAAGAAGTAAACAAAAACTTCAAACTCTGTAGCTCAGCTCTGAGGACAGACTGTACTAATAAACGTTTTAAGCTAATGCACTCCTATCCATTGCAACTTTTATTTTTTCCCTCCCTAATGCTCTCACATCAGATGGCAGTCCTCAAATTGGAAATGAAGCTGCTCGTGTCAGAACAGCTAAACAAATGCCTCCACTGTTCCGTCATCGATGATGAGGGAGGCTCATAGGACAGCAGTGGATTAAGATTGTGGAGCTGTATTCTGCTGAAGTAATGGGAATTGATGAGGGTTATCTTGTTAAACTGAATCCTAATTAAATGTCGTAGTGTGTTTTAATGAAGCATAGCACGAGAGAGCGCAGCAGGGACAGTGAGAGCTGTGGGGGCTGCAGTGCTCGCGAACGGACGTGGCGCTCATGACAAACACGCACCTGGACTGTTTACTGACTCCTCTGCCGTCATCTGCATAAGAAGAGCCACCTGCTGCCGCTCTGACAGCGGGTACCCAGCCCGGATCCCTGGCATGCCCATCCCAAATGGCAGGCCTGGCTTCCTGGAGTTGGTAGGCTCCTTTTTAATGCGCTTCCTCTCCGGACCTTGCTTTTCTGTGAGGGGGGAGAAAAGACAAGTGTGCGTCAGATCCAAAAAGTGCACGAGTGACACGTTTATTATTAGAAATGAGCATTTGACTTCCCTGTGAATCATTAGCCTGTTACACGTTCAAGGTGAACTTCAACAGTGAACATATTTACTGAACATACAGGTACATCACTGGGTGGAACCAGTCTGGTTACTGAGGTGGTACAGTCAAAGATACCTTTACTTAGAGAGCATAACTGAATCAGGCTGTGTGGTAATGAACGTCTAATGCTGAAGAAAAGAGAATCTGGCTCACAGCTGCTGAAAATCAGAAATCCACAATCTCAAAAGATTTGAATATTTAATTTGGAGTTTGAGTAAATTACTATTCCAACAGTATCAATATTACAACAATAAAGGCTTGGAATACGCCATTTAATATGTAATAAATAAAAAATGTGAGTTTTTCAATTGAATTATTAATATAAAATGACCTTTCCATGCTTTTACATTATTTGGAGACGCACTCGTATTATAAGTTGCATCGACTGCAGTCACCCTGTCCTGACTATTTTACAGTTTAAACAGTATAAAAGACACACACAAGCTCATTTAAAAGTAGTGAACATTTAAGATACACCACTGGACCCTGAAGGGGACAACAACATTGTACAGTGCAGTCAAACAGAACACAAGAAAATTATACAACATACAGGGGTCACTATACTTATTAGTGATGACACTTCACCTTTTTCCAATACGGACAGACTTCTACATACTGGCCAACTACCAACACACACACAATCACATCAGAATATAATGACCAGCCCTGGTTTGGCCCAGGACATCACAGATGCCACCTGACAGGTTTAATGCAGGTATAAGTGAGTGACACAGTCAGGTGTATCAGAGAGTAAAACATCATTGTGTGTAAAGGACGTGATGTGACTGGTGCTGATGATAATAGTGTAGCTGTGAAACATGGTGGAGGTCGTATCTCACACACCACTAACTGTGTGATGTTGTACAGCTGCTGTAGTGAAGCTGGACTGAGAATGGACTTCTGGTACATTGTGTGTCTCCCTACAACATACCAGTGGTTCCCCACAGGCCACTGATGCCAACGACACACCACAGTGAACCCGATAACCTCCATGATGAACAGGAAAGTGTCAGGGGTCACGACTGAGTGTGAACAGATATGCTTGGGCCTGTGAAGCGGACTCATGGTTAAGATGGTCACAACATTGTGATACCGAGATGCTTTTATTTGACGCACTTATGATGAGCACTGAAAAGTAGGTCACTATGCTACGGCCCCACAGCTCGCATCACATACGGTGTGTGAATGTGTTCTCTTCAGGATGCATTTGTTACTCAACTGTTTTTCATCATCCTCACCAATACCAGTCCAGAACTCGCTACTGATTGGTGCCACGTTTATATATCACAGAAATATTACACTATAGAAAGCTCAGCTTCTTTTCTCCTAAGAAACGAGGACATGGAGCAGTTCAAAGTGGGCCTATAGGATGTCTAAAGTGGGTGACCTTCATATTCACCCAAGGTAACAATAACTAGTGCAGACTGGGTCATGTGGTGCACGTCTTTGCCTTCTTCAGTGCTTCTGAAAGTGAAGTGAAACCCTGCACTCCCAGGTGAATTCACCCCCACCCCCCTGCTCTGCTCCTGCACTCACAGTCTGAGAGCCTGCAGCAGGATTACCCAGCATCCCTCTGGGGAGGGAGGAGCACTCTGCTGCCAGTCTGGAGGTGGGGGAGTACCGGTGTGGGTGTGTGCTGCTTTAAGGGTGTGACTTGGCAACCCAACAGCAATTACAAAATGGCCGGTGTTTGTTTCAGCGTGGCTATGGCAAGGTCACCACGCAGACGAAAAGTCGGTCAAAAGCAGCTGCTCTTCAAAGACACGCCCGTCAATTATTTTCAGCCTCTGGGTGTCAACATATCTCCCCCACAATACACAGAGACGGTCCACTGTACCTCTCTCTCGCCCGCACTACTGGCTTACGAGGACCCAAGGCCGAGGCCCTGCCCCTGCACGCTTGGAGTCATCTCTGCGCTGCCAATAAAAACAGTGAACTACAATAGACCCCGTCGGCTACGTTTCAGCGACAGCCTAATCTATGGAAGATCTACAAGCCTGCGCGCTGTTGCTCTCGAGACAAGTGATTTGCTGGAGGCCACAGACATCATTTATATGGAAAGGAAACAAAGCAGCGGAGGAGCTTCCGGTCACAGAACTCTTTCCAAGGATTACTTTCCACAGTCGGGTCTGATGAACTTTCTCCAACATCTGCAAAGTATTATGCTTAATGTACCCCCGCCCACACACACACACACACACACACACACACACACATCTGCCGTTTAGACACATTCCTTCGATTCAAACCCAACCTGCATGCGCTGCAGCAGTCTAAACATGTCAGCCGACGGGAGAAGAAAGGACCTAGAAATCGCAGAGTCAGCTCAAACTGGGCAAGGAAACGTCAGTCACCTTATTAATCAGATCTATACGGCTGTGATCAGACCTTATGCAGCAATCAGGCTGATTAATGTCATTTTAAATAATCAGCACTGGATGTTACTCACGAGGACAGTAAACAAAACGTCACATTTACAAGCACATCTGCAGGCAGCCTCAGCAGCTGTACACCAGTGCAGGAGCTCCCCCTAATGTCCGTTCACCACTCTACAGGAAGGTGTAGACATGACTGATAAAGGCATCCTGGTGCCATAAGCATACACTTTTTTACTGGCATTAAATACCAGCCATCGCTGAACCTGCACTCTACACATCAGCAGAAGACACTGAACATTCCATACTGGGTCCAGATGTTACCTCTTGTGTACTCATCACTCAATATGAAAGTGTGCTCAAGCACCTTTAATCCATAAAGACTATTCCAGAACAGGCATCAAAACCCACACACAGCCAACCGCATTCCAACAGGATTACAAACTATACAATTACAACAGCTGGCAAAGAGAAAAGGCCCAAACACAAACGCCATCTCCGGGGGAAGTCAATCTAACAGCACGCAAAGGCAAATAACCTCACACAATTAACAACTATGTTCTTGGAGCAGAGCAGGTAAGAAAGCAGAAGACAGAACAACTGAGCTTTGAGTCAAAAACGCACCAAAAATATCACTTTGACCAACATTAACAGAGTAAATATTCAGAGAGACGCTCATCTGCTGAGGATTAAAGTACTTCATCAGGAACATCTGGGTTTGAAGCATCTTCACTGTGAAAGTGACTGAAAAGTCATATTCTACACTCTTTTAATACCTTCTAACACAAATACGTGACAGTGCAACCCTGTGTTCACTGTACACGACTGTGTTACTCCTGACCAGCTGTGTATGAACCACAGACGAGCGTCACAGTGTGTCTGATGGGTTACAGATGACACTTCATACACAATTCTGTTTTCACATCGAGTATCTGATACTATACTTGGTATCAGAATCAAAATCTAAATTCTGGTATCATGACAGCTCTAAATTGGGCCGTCAGGACAAGCAGAGGCACTTCGTAGAAAAGCTTGATTACTACAAATCAGCAGAGCTAACTCTGCCTGGAGGCTTTTGTTTAGGCTGTAAGACCACGTCCAGCACAGCGCTTCCACACGGTGGAGTGTTTACAAGCTGAAGACCTGAGCGTTTCAGATCAGTCTACTCGCTGTTAAAGTGTTTGGGTACATTTCAAACGGGAAAGAACCAAAATCTCATCGAGTCCACAGGGCAAACCCAAAACATAACATTTAAAGAATTACTGCAGATAAACTGAACAAGGTTAGTTTTACTAGTCATTGCTCTTTTGTGCTATTTAAGCTATTAAACCTTTTTTCTAAAGGAATTCAGCCAAAAAAGCCCTGTATGTTCTGTATATTTACTCCTGAACTTAAATCCACGTTTACACTCCAGTGCTTTACCAGCCGATGGAGTAATCAGATGTCTGATTACTGAACTCATTCAGCTGCAGCCCTATTTCAGCTCAACATACATGTTCAGAAAACTCAGAGTAAACAATAACAGTGAATAGACTAATAAAAAATGTCAATCAGACGTGGCCCCGCCTCTTACTGCCACATGATCACAAACGCCTGCACGATCATCATCTTAATCAATATATACTTTTATTCTGACTCCAGATCAGACGTCAAATGGATCTGATTCAGTGTCAGTGCAGACCAGACAGCCTTATGTGAGGAAAGTACAGCATCATGACCCACAATCCTCGAGTACACGCTAACGTGCTTTAGTCCTCAGACACTGTGTGTGTGCACAGGCAGGCACATTTAATCATAAACAGTATCAGAGAGGTCACCTTTCACCATAACACACTGACAGGTGGATAAACCTGACATATAAGGGCATGAAAAACACACAGCCAACGGTTTGTGCAGCGAGGTGAGAACGTGCAGGCTGCTGAGGACTCTTATCGCTGTGGAAAACATCGGCCTATGCCGGTGAAACTGGTTTCTTTGAGCTTGAAACCGATCAGACCAGAGGAGCCGGCTGGGTGGTGCAGCAAAGTCTGAGCAGACACTAAAAGGTGAAAACACAACAAACCAGCGACGTCACAGTGAGAGACAATACACTGACCTACTGCCAGGGGTCAGCAGTGCTTACAGTCCAGCTCACTAAAGCATCAGTCCGTTTAAAACCAGTAAATAACCCTGTGCTTCAGGTTTATTACACAGTCACATGTTTTTAATGCTGATCAGCAGAACTAAAGACATAAAACACAAATCTGAAGTGACCTGAACGCATTTCTAACACACACACCATTATTTATATCATTTTTACAGTCATAAGTGTGTGTTTGCTGCTCTCACTGTACGTGTGCTTTCCCGCAGGCATTAATAAATACATCCACTAACACAGAATATACTAAATTATATTACAAAAGTAAATTACTAATCAAACTGATCATCACTTGACATGTAATGAATATTTTTGAATGAATTAATGACCATTTCAATATTGTGATTTTAGAAACGCAGTACTTTTCACACAGTTCTATTCATGTTAAAAACTGAGTATTAACTCATCTCTGTTGTGTTAGTCACTGGTGACAGCATCTGTGGTGCTTAGTGACTCTTTACACTCATGACTCTCCATTTTAGACCAAATTATCCAAGAAACAGCCAAAGTTTTACTGCAGTACTTACTTTTGTACTTGTACTAGAGTCCAGGCTGAGGCTGTTCTACACACTGTTGGTCAGCTGCATTATGGGGGTTTCTCTGAAAATGTTGTACAGCCAAGTTATCTGTGTGTGTGCTGTGTTACTGAGGGCTGTAAAGAATCTGGGTCATGGGCTGGGGAAGGGGTGGGACTGAAGCCCTAGCGAGGAGGGGGACTTCCCATGGTCAGGGCCACGAAGAACAACCTCTTATTGCACACACACACACACACACGGCTCTGGGTGTGCAGTCTGTAAGCTACAGAGAAGAGAGAGTTAAAAACAGGCCAGAGGATAAAAGAGGAAAAAATCCCTCCAACTGAGACTTTTCTCCAAGTCTAAATCTGAAAGCACTCTGTGAGCAGCCTTATATAACTCAGCCTGACTGGGCTGGTACTTCACAAACCAGCAGAGAGAGAGACGGAGAGAGACACTCCCCTCTTCAGCTGCCCATAGAAAACAGGAAATGAAGGCAGAAGAGACAGGAAGTGCCCACAGGATGTTGTGTCATTGTGTGTGCTGCAGATAAAAGAACAGAGTGACAGGTCGGGGATTGGAAGCCTGTTCATTGGACGGTGACGGCAGCGACAGACCTCAGAAGGGGGAGGAGCTAATGTATCAGAGCTCACTGACCTCAATCAGACCAAAATCACATCAAAAACAAACAGCACCACCAACTTTCCCCGTGAAATGTCCTCACACAGAGCATGCTGGGAAGGTAATATTAAAAGTCTAACCGCTGTAGACTGTCTGTGTGTGTGTGTGTGTGTGTGTGTGTGTGTGTGTGAATATTATTCCCTTTGATAAAGCAGCTTCAACCATAACAGCCACTCCCTCCTCCTCCCAAACACACACAGTCTAACCAGCACTGCTGCAGGCCTGAGGAGTCATGTGACTAAAACACACACGGCTGACGGTTAAAAGTGCAGGAGCAGTGCTCTGTCCACGCAGATGATAATCCACGTTAAGCTGTGTTTGAAGGCAGAGCTGTGAAAAGCTCATGGAAATGTATTTGAAGGCTTCAGACAGGTCCAGCAGCAGGCCTGATGGTTTGGGGAGTGCACTCCTGTCTCACATGCACTGACCAGAGGCTGGAGGTCCGGAGACTGAGGTGTGACCTTACGTACAGAACCACGTTCACACATAAGTACAGACGTATTGGGACACCTGCTCACTCACCGGCTATTACAGAGTTTACTCTGCTTTTAATGGAGTAACCGTCTCTACACTCCCGTGAATGTTTTCTAATAGATTCTGGAGCTTTGCTGTGAGGATTTGATTGCATTCAGCCACAGGAGATTCAGGATGTTTGATGACAGTGACCCACTCTCATTCCTAACTCCACCAACAAATCCAAAAAGAGAACCCAGTTAAACAATGCTGGGGGGCTTTATACCCCTCTAGCCCACAAGTCATTACAGGGTGATGAAGAAAGTGATGAAGACAAACTCATAACAATAACACTCATCTACATAAAAGTGCTCAACCGATATTACAGTAATGATCAGCAAACGTTCTGCAGCCCTGGGGCTTCAGCACAAGCCTTAAAGGAAGAGGAGGAGGGCACTAAAGGAGGAAGAAAGCAAGAGAAAGACAGGAAGGAAGGAGGAAGAGAGGCAGATTGTGATTTCTCAGGCCTGTTGCATGGAGGTAAAGCGGCTTTGACTGCAGAATGCACTGAAGCAGGACGGCAGCAGAGAGACTGTGAAAACAGCAGCCAGATGAATTATGCATCTCAAATGGAGTCTTCTAGAAAACGAAAGCCAGGAGCGCACAGCAGCGACAGTACAAGGCCAGCTGCTCTTCCACGTTCTCCGTCACACTGTTTTATTGAGGAGACGAGACACAGTTTATCACTGGAGGTTTGGTTTCTGTATGTCACAGCCATGTACTACACACACCACACAACCCAACTACAGCCGCTGCCTAAGAACAGTCGTACGGAGTGATGGAGTAGATCTCACACACAGGCCTCGTCTTATTTAAGTACATTTGATCATTTGTGAAAACCTCTGTTTCCACACGAGAAGGCAAAAACAACAAAAAGACATCGTTTTTAATTATACATAAGAAAAGTCCTCAAGCAGAAATGAGGAGTGTACAGTGTGACATTACACAATGTGGTGAAACAGTTCCTCAGTCGCATCTTACTGACAGTATCATACAGTGAATGTCACCCGTTCTGACGGATATCATACCAGCAGGTTCTTACTGATACACATCAGTAGTGATTATAAAGCAGTGATGTAAACATTAACCAGACTGTGTGAATACAATTTTAATTTAACACACACACACACACACACACACACACACACACAGACAGAGACACAGACAGACAGACAGACAGAGACACACACACACAGACAGAGACACACACACACAGACAGAGACACACACACACAGACAGACAGAGACAGACACACACAGACAGACAGAGACAGACACACACAGACAGACAGAGACAGACACACACAGACAGACAGACACAGACAGACAGACACAGACAGACAGA
>BRDA01000418.1:0-12914 GCA_036984385.1 Crenuchus spilurus
AATAAAATATTGACATTTGCCATCTCAACATCATTGCATTCAGTGTTTATTCACAATTTGTTTAGTGTCCCAACTTTTTTGGAATCCGGTTTGTAGTTTAATATAAAAGCAGTGGAGGACAGTAACAAAGTAACTTGAGTACTGTACTTAAGTACACTTTTTGAGTATTTTTACTTTACTTGAGTATTTATTTTTTATTTGATATGACTTTTTTTGAGGGGGGGTATAAATATAAAAAAATGACAAAAATAGTAAAAAAGTTGTCCTATTTTTTATTGCATTTTTATGCTGAAGTGTTAGACTTTATGCTGAAGGTGGTGTAGACTTTTTGTTGCAGAGTGGTTCTACATGTCACTACATCATCAGGTGGTTTCAGCAACTTACAAGGTTCTGCAAAATCTCTCAAAACAATACAGCAATGTACCGATATTAGAAAATATCATTTGTACTTTTGAATACTTGAGTATTTTCAAAATTCAGTACTTGAGTAAAGTTTGGCTTGTAGTTGAGTAAATTTTGACGAGTATAAATACTTTTACTTAAGTACTAGAGTCGAGTACTTTGTCCACCACTGCATAAAATTCATGACATTTCAGCCTTAATGATGTGGCTACAGCTCAGTCACAGTCATGTGATGGGCAGTAGTAGTGTTGGCACTGTGGGCAGCTGCTGGGCATCTCCATAAAGCTCGTCAACAGATGGAAGCATGAAGTGCTGTAAAATCTCCTGATAGGTGAACAGATCTTCAGTGTTATTACTGTTTTATTTTTAATGGAACAAACCCAAACACAACCAGAACATGTTATGATCTCTCACGGGCCCGGACTTGCCATCAAATCTGCCCATTTAAGCATCGTTTCATTTGAAATGTCTTTCTATTAATGTCCTGGTTGCCTGGGTAAGGACTGGGCTGTAGATCAGGACGGGAAGCGTTTATCAGATTAAAGACCCGGTGCTCATACGTCTGGAGTCTAACAGCAGGAGTACTGGTCCAGGATCAATGTCCCTTCTCCTGTAATCGTGTTTATGGACGACATACTCATAGATCAGGATTCTCGTAGCTCTCTACGCTGTTCTCCTAGAACCCATACCAGCCTCTGGAGCGGGGTGGGATCGCCAGGCTTGTTTGGGTCCAGCTAAAGCACACCTCAGGTGCCAGGTTCAGTTCTGGGATCACAGCAGAGGAATCAGTAACCTAAGCTGGACTCTGGACTTGAGTTCTCTAGTTCATCTGGTTCTCTGTGTACTTCTCAATGGTCAGGACCCCCCACAGAGCAGGTGGATCACTCTCAGTGACCCTGACATGGTGGTGGTGTGTTAGTGATGTGAAGATCTCTTACTCTGGACACAAGTTGAGACGAACAGTTGACAGTAAAAGTTCTGTAGAACTGTTCTACAGAGAACATCTGCACACTTACCCTTTACTAGTGCGGCTCCAATCACAGAGAAACACTTCGTTTACATTTTCATTCAAAAAGGTGAAGATTTTATGTTTATACACATTTCAGTCCTTTTTTAATGTTGGTACTTTCAGAAACTCTAAATTAAATATTCTCATCATTTATATATAATTTTACTTTTATTATTTAGCCGCCCATCCGTTAGGACTCCACTCTAGACTCTAGATGTCCCCGACTCAAGCAGAGTGAAGACAAGCACAAGCCTCCTCCTGTGCCACAAGTCCTGTGATTTGGCCGCTGCCTCTTTTTCAAGTACCGCTGATACACCATGGAGGTGAGCGCAGCATCCCCAGCTCTGATGGACCAATCAGTAGACGCCTGAGCCAGCAGACATTGTAGTGTGAAAGTGATGGTGAGTGAGCGCCATCTACCCACCCAGAGAGAGCCCCCTTGGGCCCCGGCTGTCGACGGCGAACAGCATTACCGGGACTTGAACTCGTGATCATAGGGGGAGGTCTACAATCTAATCTTTACGCCTCATGATGATCTCCCAGTGCAGTCAGGGCTGCTCCTTATTGAGAACCTTAAATATTAAACATGCTCAATATTTAGACTCAGTGTCCTGTAGTGGGGGGCGGAGTTGATTCTCTGCCTGAAAGACCATCAGCCAATGAGAGCTGAGCGGATAGAGTCAGTACAGTAAAAGTTAAAAGTGAATAACCCCCTGCAGTTTCAGACACTCTGATGTAGCCTGACATGCCTTCACTTTTTTACAAATTACACCCACCTAAAATTATTTTCCCCAAAGTGTTACACAGGCTTTTGTTCAGCTCAAACTCAGCAACAACAGAGTCAGAACAGTAAGAGTGTCATAAATCTATATTTTAATTAAATCTGCTCTAAACTTAGACTTTCCAAAAACCTGTTTTCAGATGTGCTGATATATTGTGAAAAAACACTCTAAACATTTATAGCCAAGACTCAGAACTGAATAAACAGAGGTGTTGGCTACACACTGCTCATTACAGTTTTTAGACATTGTATGTGCTTTTATTTCTAAAGCTTAACTAATGTGAGGTGACACTCTGTTTTCACTCAGACACTAACCCTACACTGAATATTCATGAGAGAGGAATGAAACACTCAGGAGAGGTCTGTTGTTCAGGTTCACCTCAGGTGAGAAGCTTTTGTTCATCACCATTACACACATTCCTGGCCTCTGGAACCCACCAATGGAATGTCCAGAATTACCATGTCATTATCATATGAATGACAGCTTTTGTCGTTTGGCGGGAAAATACGCACAGCTGTCTTGAGTCGCTCTCACAGACATGTCTCTGCTTATTTAAACTCCTCTCACAAGAATGTAAAAATATATTTAGATTCAAGCTACATATTTGAAAAGTCGACCCTTTAGGGTTTACAGGTATGTTTTGTTTTATTTCTAGAATAAAATCTCAGTTATACAAGTCTTTGTTTACATATATCTTGTGAGAAACTCATTGAGGTTTTGAGGCCGAGCTGTTGGTCAGGTGCGAGTGTGTGGTGTTGAGATGGTGTAGTGTGGGTTCATTTATGACTAACAACGATCAAGAACAGAAGAACACTGTAGCGTGATTCAGGCTTAACTGTCGAGTTATTTGGACCTCTTCAAAGACTACAGGTGACCTTCTGGACCAATTAAAGTGGACAAAAACAGCCGACACTCAGGAAAGTCAATGTACCATTCAGTTCACACATTTATTGAGCCTCTGCTCTTTAACTTCTCCATAAGTTCCTCACAGCACCGTTCTACAGTCCTGGGGTGCTGCCCCTCCAAGTCTTTTAGGAAACAGAACCTCCGCTCCTGGTACCATTTCATGACGGACTGACAGACGATGCAGAATGAGGGTCATGAAGAAGGACTACGGACTGAAGCAGCGTTCTCCATGTGACTAACAGGAGTATGACCTCCCCTGCCAAGAGGAATATAAATAGAAAAATAATCCATCCATTCTCACAATGCACCACTATAATATATAATATACGTCCTTTGTTCTCAAACAAAAGGCTCCTCTGAAGACAAAAGGTCACTTAAAATTCATCATGACAAATAAAAGGGATGTTTTCATGGTCGATTTCCGGACACGGCTTTAAAAAAACGACTTAAATAAATAAAAAATGACCACGTTACCACCCACAGAGGGAGGAAAAGTCATTAGTGGTGCAAAGCCTGGCTAAACAATCAGTGACGTTTAGCCAGTCAGCATAACTGCTGCTTATATGCACCTTAAACTACACCAGGAGTGCCAAACTCCAGCCCTGGAGGGTCCGTGTGCAGCACGGATTTGGGGATTTCTCTGCTCTGATGCTACAGTTAAACCTGCCGAGATGAATCAGGTGTTTGATCAGGAACTGTGCAGGAATCCGGCCCTCCAGGACTGGAATTGGACACCCCTGAACGAGACGATTAAGAGCTTCAGATGTAAACTGAGGTACTCAAACCAGGCTCCGACAGGATGACCAAACTGACTTAACCAAGCTCCGCCCACAAACAGGCTCTTTCATAGCTTTGGGAAGACTGGACAACGCGGTTTAGACAAAATCTGGGAAATTAGCCTGGCTAGTGTAGTGAACCTCCCGGCCTGGACAGCTTCACTGCACTGAACCAACAAGAGTCCAAACTCTACATTCACCTACACGTGTAACAGCAAGTCTCTACGGATAGCAGCGTCGGCCAAATGCTGTCAAAGTCAATGTAGAGCGTTTATTAGTGTGAAAGGCCACAGCTTGGAAGCTAAACTGTTGACCTTGCTTTGATTAGCATCGTGTAATGGAAAACTAGGATTTGGTACAAATGTTCTGTAAAGCTGGTCCAGTCTCACAACAGCTGCTACAACATTTCTGAACAAAAAACAAACACATAAGACAAAAAGAAACCATGTTTGTGCCTCAAATGATCACACGATCCACGTGCTCTAGTCTAGAACAGCCTCGGAAACGGACCGTTCAGTGGTAAACATCTGCATTCTGTGGTTTTAACTCGCCGCTCTTAATGGACGGATGTCATTAGTGGTGTTTACTTGCTGAACTGTACACAATGAATCCAATGTGATGGAACGGACCAAATGACCTCCGACGACGACCTTCATAAACGCTGCGACGTGGTACAGAGAAGACCTTTGTCTGACAGTAAAGTGCACTTCATCAATCTGCTTCTGAAGTTAATGCTTCAAAAATCAGCATAAAAATACAGGCCGGAGGACTCGCCTTCAACAGGTAGTAGAGCTTCAAATAACGGTTTTGGCCACAGAAGAAGAAAAATGTGCACTTCCTTGATCTGTCCTGTAAATAACAAATTAAAAGCGTCGAGGTGAAGCGTCTCGCGTCGTCCGGCCGAGACCGCACACCTCAAAATCTTGTAACGTTTAAGCGACATCGCGACATACTTTAAAGTGATTGAACGTCCGGCAGTCCTTGTGTGCAAACTAGTCCTAGACCCTCAAAAAAACAGAAGGTGCCCAAAAACAGACCCCTGTGGGACCTCCAGCAGTGGGACGGTCGGACAGACCGGACCATACCCCGTAAACATCGCTCACAGGGGGCATCCTCTCTCCTCTGCACTTCGCTGTAGTGTTCTCCTTTGATTTCGGCCAAACTCAAGGGGGCTACCTGATGCGGCCGTCGCTTTTGACCGGCCCCAGTTCTGATTTGGGGTCTGGCGACAGTGAGCTCCAGGTGGTCTTGGCGCATAGTGCCACGGTGGGGCAGAGCGAGGTCTGGCTGGAGCAGATGTCTCCTGTGACCCAGAAGCTGCCCACCAAATTGTCTACCCAGGTCTCCAAAGCCTTGCCCACCAGTGAGGTTTTCTTGCGAGCCTCTTCCAGGGCGGGTTCCATCGGGGCCAGTTTCAGCACGTGAGCCAGCTGCTGGAAGCCCTGCTCCATGTACAGGTTGCCAGGAGGACCTGAATGCAGCCATCCGTGCTCTTCTAAACAAAGAGAAACGGCAGGTCAGTGAGGGTTACCAGTGTTTACAGCACAAAAATGAAGGTCTAACACTGGATACCAATTAGTCCACAGTTGTAGAGACAAACATAGATGTGATTAAATTAGATTTTGGGTTCGTTTTAAGTTTGTGTAGGGCTGTTTTTTGTCAGACTGAAATGGATAGTTTTTCAGGACCTTGCAAGCCAGGACACGCTTCTCCTGGATACAATCTAGATAGGCCAGTAATTGGACTTCGGCAGTCTGAACACAGCCTTACAGCTTAAATGACATGAACATAGTAAAAGAGGATAAAAAAAGCTTAATGAGTGACACCTTTGCGGAGCGGTTCCCTTCCTTTAAAGGCCAGAGGCATAACCAGGAAGCGGGCTTCTGCCACGCGCTCCCACAGCCTCAACACGCGGACCGTCCACACGCCGGGCCGCAGAGGACGCTGAAGAGGAGGTTTGTACTGAGTGAACTCTGCCTCCACGTCCACGCTGATGTCATAGGAGGCCGCCACCACCTGCGCCGGGTCGATCCACACGATGGTGGCCGTGAGGTTGGGGCCGCGAGCCCATTTCTGCACCGCCACGGGCTCATCCAGAGGCCCCATCACACCGCCGAAGATCCGGAAGATTCTCTCTTTGGGGTCCCACTCTGTTCCAACCTGGTGGAGAACAAAGACCCCATACAGGTTATTATAATATAATAAATATTCATTCTGTATTTAGAAGTTAATTTTAGAGACTTGCTATGTAGAGTTATAAGTAATGCAGCTTCTTATCCTCTACGCTGTTCAAGCTTTACGTCACCACAAATACAACTGTGCTACATTTTCAGGAAACTGCTAAATCTGCCATTAATACAGAAATAACATTATTACTCTCCAAAATTACAACATTATAAAGTTTCATAATAAAATCAAAAAAGGTAAAGTGTCATTTTAAATTATTTATACATAAAAGTGAAATATTTCAAGTCTTTTTTTGGTTTTAGTGTTGATAATTTAATCAAACTTGCAAATGAGATATTCTAATATTTCTGGATTTCTGGAGTTTTTAAGTGAGTAATAAGCAAGAAAATGAAAAATGAAAGTCTGCAGAATGCAAATCAGCTTTGGATTCCAGTCGAGGATCTGAAAACACAAACTAGAGCAGAGTAGAAGGGAAAATATAACCTTTTAATTACTAAAAAGCTTACAATTATGTAGAAAACAAAAAATATTATGATTAAAATAAGATTAAATAGTAAAAAGTAATTAAAGCTTCCACAAAGGTCTGTAATTAGACTTTAGATTAGATTTTAGGTTAGTTTTAAGTTTGTGTAGGGCTGCATTAAGTCAGACAGTGGAATGGAGAATTTCTCAGGACCTGGCAACCCGGGATTCTCACACTTCACACTCTGGGTTTGACGTGTCGTTCTTTGTCGTGTTGTGAGTGACGTGACACCGAGTGCCCAGAGCATCCAGACTGAGACGGCTCTGTCCTAATCGGACTGTACTCACATGTTTAAACCACCTCCACAAAAACCAGGACCAGGAAAGCTCCTCTCACCTCCAGGTTCTTTAGCCTCTCAAACTCGTGCAGGTTGCTCTCCAGCTGTAGAGTTGCCTGAGGAACTGCCCACACCTCCAACATTTCTCTGCTTCCGGACACTACACTCTGCACTTCCTGTCGTACCAGGTAGCCTTGGAAGCGGTCGTCGTAGAAATAGAGGTGCACAGACGCTGGGTAGCCCACGGCCTCAAACCTGTTAAAAACAGATCGTTCTTAAAGCTCGATGTGTTTTGGAGAGCTGAGGTCAAAACAACTCCCAGCATCCCCTGTGCTCACGGTACGCAGGTTTATGTCAAGCCTGAAGATCTGCAATGTCAGCATTACACATTACATTCACTCATATCAGTATCAGTATTGTGGCACAAATCTGAACCGACATCATGTCCCTTCGGTGCTGCACAGCCTGAAATAACAAACGTTTTTAGTTTTTATCACTAAATTACGTGTTTAGACTACAAACCATAAAACACTTCCTGATCATTTTGTGCTTATTTCATTAAAAGTCTCAGACAGATGGAGATAAAATAAGAAACTTCAGTTACAGGAAATGTTTACGTTCACATTACCATCCTGAAGTGACTCAAATCGGATTTTTTGCCAGATCTGATCTTTTCAGGACTGTGTGAACATGTCAAATCTGATTCGAGTCAGTTTCACGTGTGGTCTTAGATCAGATATGTATCCGATTTGTGGTCACGTGACTGAAATGTGATGTCAGATCAGATTTGATGTCTGTTCACATGTGTTTAGTGTTAAACCGGTTCTGACTTCACTTCTGTTTACACACAGAGCTGCTAAAACATCAGCCGGCTGACTTTTATTCACCTGATCATGTTCAGTCCACCAGCTGTTTACTGTCCTCAGCTAAACACCATCAGATAGTAAGACTGTTTATCTGTTTTAATACAGTCTCACTAATACAGGGTTGCCAGATCCCAAATAAATCCTCCCTCCCATTCTCTGACATAAAGCCACACCACACAAACCGAGACTATCCCAACATCTAAAGCATCTAATCACAGACACATAAAGAAGATTTAATGAATAAAGCTTCTTCCAATTTTATTTTGTCAATAATTTTTTTATTTAATGCAATCCCGCCACTTCTGAAATTACACCAGAGTCCACAATTGTGCAAACTTGGCAACCCTGTACAAATGTGACATTTTTTGTTGTTGGCGATGGAGGAAAAGTGCAAAAACATCCATGAATGTGAAGCATCAAATCTGATCTGAACGGAGTAA
Source organism: Crenuchus spilurus (assembly GCA_036984385.1). Taxonomy (NCBI): domain Eukaryota; kingdom Metazoa; phylum Chordata; class Actinopteri; order Characiformes; family Crenuchidae; genus Crenuchus; species Crenuchus spilurus. The sequence continues at coordinate 8,169 of BRDA01000418.1, forward strand.
CGAGAACTGTAATGTAAACGTAGCTCAAGTTTACCAAACATAAGGAACTGAGGTCCTCACCTGCAGGCCTCACTGCTGGCTTGGCCAGTTTCCTGACTGCGTAGGCCCAGTCTGAAGAAAGACGAGTAGGCAGTGAGGGCCACATCACTGAGCGTGCCCACGCCGTCCTCTCGCTCAAAAAGGCTCTCCCAGTAGGCCTTGAGTGCAGCCGTGCCCGGTGGGTAGTGGCCGTACAGGTGGGTGTCCAGGATGTCTATAGCCTCCTGGTTCACTGTGGACTCAAACTTGCGGGCGAAGAATGTAGGCCTGGTCAGCTGCTGTTGAGGGATAAAGAGAACAGAGGAGGGTCATGAATCTATTCCCTTCAACAGATAAACTTATACAGGCCTTTAAAACTGATCCGAGATGCCAACCCTGCTGCTTTCTTAAGAGACTGTCTGATTTATTTTACTGCACGTTAAGTCATTCCAACATACACGATTTGTCCAAAAGTTTGTGGACAGCCCTTCTAATGCATGTATTCAGCCGACACAGATGTACACACACCTTGTCTAGTCTCTGTAGAGAAATGCTGACAACAGAATAGGACTAAACATGAATTTACTGGCACCATGTCTAATGCCAGGCTACTTTTGGGGATGAGGCTGGTGGAGTTAAAGGTGAGGTGGTGGTGAGCTTGCAAAATCCTGATTTCACTAACTGCTTTTGTAGCTGAAAGTAATCAAATCCTTTGAGAAACACTCCAAAATCTAGTAAAGTCAGGGACAGTTACTCCAACCAAACCAGCAGGAACCTCCTTTTAATAGACAGTGTCTCAATACTTTTGTCCAGAAAGTGTAGCTGGCATTTTTCTTCAGCTTTATTTATTTAAACTCGGGGTATATTGAGGGTGTCCCTCATTTACAATGTAGCCGAGGTCATACATAAAAACAAAAAGACGAGTCAGTATAATTATAGACAAGATAAAAACTAATTTAAAAATGATGGTAATTTGACCTAAAAAAGAAATCCATTAACAAAAAATAGTAAAAACATAGTCAAAAATATAAAAAAAAAAATAGTAACAAATCTAAAAAAATAGTAAAAAAAATATTTAAAAAATAGTAAAAAATAGTAACAAATCTAAAAAAAATTGTAAAAATAATATTTAAAAATAGAAAAAAATTGAAAAAAAATAGTAAAAAATATATTAAAAAAAAAGTAATCAATCTAAAAAAAAAAAAAAGTAAAAATAATATAAAAAATAGTAAAAAAAGCAGAAAATTAAAACTAAAAATAAATAAAGAGAGAAGCAGCTAAAATAGGTAACAGAATAACTAAAACAGACCTGAATAAATTCAATAGTAAAAATAATAATAATTTAAAAAATTATAAATAAATTAAAAATGGTGTCAGGCTGAATGGAGGTGGTCAGAGATGAAGAGTTTAGGATGACGAAATGACTCCAGTGAGCAGATCTTTAGAGTTTCCTGTAGCGAGTTCCAGCTCACTGGTGCACCGGAGCTAAAAGCAGATTTTCCCAGTTTGAGTAAAGCGGCCTCTGCAGCCACGTCCTCAATTAAAAATGTGACTCTCGAGTCAAAGTAACCCTCGCTTCAGATGTACTTTGGGAAATATGATTCATCATTTGGACACAGACAAGCTGCCTGATGGGTTTCTGAGGGATTTCATGTGAAAGGTCTTTATCAGAGACCGTGTTCAGTGTTGTGAGCTGTGTAAAGCAGAACGAGCTGCAGCAGTGCACGCTGACCTGAATCCGGATGAGGTCAGTAGGTTTGAAGTCGTTGGGAGAGCAGCCACACCAGTCCACGATGTGCTTGTACTGGCACTTGCAGCCCAGCTTGCGGTTCCAGTTGGTCACGCGCAGGTTGTTGTCCACTAGTGTGTCGCACATGTGGCTGTTTCCCAACACCGTGTGAAAGAAAGACTGAAACAAACAGAAAAGAAGGCATTAGAGCTGCGTGTTGGCAAGAACCTGGCATACAGGAGTTATCATTCATTACACTGTGATACTCAAATGTTTACATGAGGGTCCTGGGGTCATTTCCTCTTTTACAGGAGCTCCTCTGTGATTTTATTCCCGCCTGGAAGTGCCAGGTCTCCGTTTTGTCCCCTCTTCCTCTGAGAAAAGGTGGAATAATCTATTTTTAATCTAATTTGTCTGATCATAGTAGTCCGGCTGTCAGCAAATCTCTTTCCAGGCAGATGTAGCTCTGACATTAGAAAATAAAGATTTTTGACGGCTTATTTAGTCTTTTAACCACCAAAACCTTCACAAATCACAAACCAAAACAATACTAAAGCTTTAAAAGAGCCAGTAAATAGTCTACTAGGTCTGGAGGGAAGATTTTCCAGCCCATACTCTACCTGGGAGAGTTTTATGTGGAGGTAAAGAAACTAAAATCCATAATAATCAAAATAACAACAATAATTTATCAATCTTCACAGTACAGCTAGACTCCGCCCCCTGCTGACCTCCAAAGATGCTGACAATTTCTTCTCTTTCAGTCTTTAAAGCCCAACTAAAGACATCTTTATTTTTTATATTTTTATTTTATTTATATTCATTCATTCATTCATTCATTCATTCATTATCACACCCGCTTAATCCTTATTAGGGTAAATAAATTTTATTTATATTTAAAAAAAAAAAATTTTGTTTATAAAACTGATTTGTAAAGCAGCTTTGGGTATGTAAAAGGTGGTGTATAAGTCTAACTAATAATAATAACACTAATACTAATAATACTACTACTACTACTACTACTAATAATAATAATAATAATAATAATACTAATAATTTATTATTATTATTATTATTTATTAACGTGAGACACTGTCCACTCCCTGTTTAGTAAATTACATAAAAAAAGTGAAGTTAAACACTAGATGGCGCTGTGAGGGAGTCCTGTTTGACTGGGACTAAACTGAGATAAATAAAAACACTGATTTATTTTGTCGGTATTAATGCAAAACATTTGATTAATTTTATACATTTTACACATATATAACATACTGATCTGTTAGAACTAGTCAGTATTGCTGTGTTTATTTAATCCAGCCTGGTTTAAAGTGCAGTAAAGTGTTAGCATTTCAGCTAATCTGTGCTGACTGATTAGCGGGCGGCTGCTCTCATTGGCTGATCAGAGCCAAAGTGCCGTTTTAAAGTCTTAAACCTGGTGTTGAGACGTGTAAAAACATGAACGTGGTCCTGATTCATTGTATGTAGTTGTGTTTTTGTGATGAACAGCATGGTTTAATGATTTAGTTTTAGACTAAAGCTCCAGACGAGCTCTTTCATTTTGGACTCAGCTATGCCTCTAGTGTCCCAACCAGGACAAATGTCAGTTCTCCTTAATATAGAGACTAGTAGTTATTTTAATGCCGTCCGGAGGCAGGAGGTTCAACATTAGGAGGATACGTGGTAACCCTCTGGAGTCGATGCTCCATGCGCCGGTGCCATATCAACAAAATTACAAATAAACACATAACTCAATTTATACTAGAAACAAACCTAAACACACCCCGGACACTTAAGGGTCTATTTTACAAACATAACAGCTTGAATTGAAATAATTTTGTAGATATTTGAGAGAGGAGCTTAAATAAGCAGACACGTTTTTCAGAGCGAGTCACACACCTGTGCATTTTTTCCCGCCAAATGACGCGATCCCTCATTCATATGATAATGACATGGTAATTCATGACATTCCATTGGTGGTTTACCGGCCGTGGAATGAGAGTCTGAACAAAAAGCTCTCACCTGACTTTCACACGTATCTCATAAATATTCAGTGTAGGAACCACTGAGTGAGTGAAAACGGAGTGTCACCTCACATTAGTTAAGCTTTAGAAATAAAACCACATACAATGTCTAAAAGCTGTAATGAGCAGTGTGTAGCCAACACCTCTGTTTATTCAGTTCTGAGCTCAATAAGGCTGTGTTCAGACTGTAGGCAAATCAGCTTTATCTCAAATCTCAAATGTTTCAGATCAGAGGTCACCACGGGATGCTGTGAAAGGAGTCAGGATCTACGCTGGCTCTGGAGGAGAGATGGAGGTCTGAACACTTTATCTGATTTAAGCATCCATACAAACTCATCTGAAAAAGTCTGACTGGAATCACATTTCAAACCAAATCACTCCAGATACAACATACAAACCTGATCTGTTCCTCTATAGCATCAAACAAACGTATCATCAAAACATCACTATAACAACACACTAGAGTATGAGCAGGCACCTCAGCAGGGAGCAGAGCGTAGGTGTAGAAAAGCTTCAGCCCGGTCACCAGCTCGTCCTTGGAGCTGACCACGTACTCCACGAAGCGGCGCGTGAGTGAAAACCAGTCCGAGCCCCCTGACACCTCCAGGCCCTCAGGGATGGTGCGCTCGCCTAGCCGCCACATGTGGTTATCACACTCGTGGAAGAGGCGGTCCAGCCCCTGCTTCTTAATGAACCTGCAGAGGAGAAGGAGGTGAAGATTACAGGAATAACAGCATAAAACAGCCCATTTAATACTGGATGCCCTTTATCATCACAGACTGACCTTTAAGCTACGTTATAGTGTTTAAATTAGAGCAGCATACAAACTACTGACATAAAAAGTCATAAAGAGGTCACAGTACAGCCTGACTTTAGCCATCTCCTGTTCTAGTGATTAATAGTGTTTATTGATGTTTATGGACTAATATCTCCTATTCTAGTGATTAATAGTGTTTATTGAGGTTGTTTATGGACTAATAT
>BRDA01000419.1:0-60800 GCA_036984385.1 Crenuchus spilurus
CCATTACGCAGCGTCTGTCTGAATAGTACGTGTTCACCCGCCCCTGTAAGTTATCATGTTAGACGTATTTTTAAAACATTAATATTTGAGTCTCTGTCTGTGTGCCTCTAAGTTTAACTATTGTCAAAATAATTCAGAGTTTCTGCTGCAAAACGCTAGCTAAGCTAGCTTCACTTATTTATGTGAGTCAGCCTTTTCACACATGAAGATCATTCAGTCCAAGTATCCTTTCACTATGACTGATGGTCATTTGGAGGTTTACTTGAGGCTGGCTATCAGCAACTACTGTCCAGACTATGCATCCCTGACTGATTCCATTCAGTACAAGTCATCAGAGTAAAGTAGGCTAATGACAAAACATGTACACAGTTGTATTGTGTAATATGAGTTCACGTAGTTATTCAACATACACCAGCATACATTGTACACATAAATTGTCAATATATTAATAAATAAATATATGTCTTGCATTTTTATATTAGGTAGATCATTTTGAATTAGTCATTAGATAAGTAGCTCGCAGGCTGAAAAGGTGTGTGCACCCCTGGACTAGAGTATGAGGTGTACTGTTGTTGAGGAGTGCTACAGCTCTGGGGAAAAAGCTGTTTGCATGATGTGTTATGCTGGTTTTGATGGTTCTGAGTTTTCTGCCAGAGGGGAGTGTCTGGAAGATGTGATGTCCAGGATGTGAGGGGTCAGTTGTGATTTTGCCAGTGTACTTCCTCTCCCTGCTGGTGTAGATCTGTTTAAGTGTGCAGATAGCACCCGATGATCTTCTCTGCTGTCCTGATGATGTGCTGGAGTTTTGCTCACTCTTGGGAGGTGGAGGAACCAAACCAGATGGTTACCCTGGGCAAAATTACCCTGGTGTGTATGAATGTGTGTGTGTATGTATGTATGTATGTATGTATGTATGTATGTTTGTATGTTTGCCCAGATATGGTTGGCACTCTGTCCTGGGTGATCCCCCTAGTGCTCGATGCAGTCCTCCAGGTGGACGGTCGATTCCGGTTGAGAGTACGCTGTGCGCGATTGGCTGCCGCTTCTCACCGGTGTGTGTAAATGGAGTGTGTTGATTGTAAAGCGTCCTTGGGAGTCTAGAAAGGCGCTATATAATGTGTATGTATGTATGTATGTGTAGTATGTACAAAAAGCAGAGTCTGTCATGGTGTGGGGTTGTGTCAGTGCCCTTGGCAAAGATCATTTACACTTCTGAAAAGTACACTAAGATTTTAGTAAGATTTAAAATTTCATCTTTTCCAGGAATGTTCAGGCATTTTTCAACAAGAAAATGTAAAACCACATGCTGCACATGACATGGCTGTGGAAGAAGTGCGTACAAGGTTTTGAAGTAGTACTGAAGTTTTTTAATTAGCATTTTTGACACTGTCACAATTTTTTTATGATTTGGGGTTGTAGAATTGTTGTCTATGGTGGGATGAAGCATAGAGATACAGATTTGTGCTTGCGCTGAACTGCCTAGTTGTTCTTCACATTGCCATAGCTGTCTCTACACTGAAGCAATCACTTAACTGCTTTGTCTACAGTTAAGTCATAAAAAACATAAAATTGTCAATTACAACTATTACAACTGAAACATTATTGACAATAATCTCTACAATATCAATCAACAGTCCACTTGTAATGTACAGTATTTAACATAATTACTGTATGTGTTATTTAAATGATCTAGATTTAAGAGTTTAAAGCATTTTTACAATATTTTTTTACATAATTACTGTATGTATGTTATTAAAATTAAATAGGTTTAAGAGTTTAAAACATTTTTACTATAGATTTAAAAAAAGACTGCAAGAAGGAGTACAGCACACAAGATTGCACTTGATTTTGAGGGTAACACGTGAGAAAGAATGAGATACAGGTGTTGTGCTGCCCATAATGGACCTTTGCACCAATGCGCCAACTAGCAGCAGCCACTTGTATCTTGGAATTTCGTTCGGATCTCAAACAAAAATACGGACCGAGTCACAGCTCATATCTTAAAAACTTTGCATGTTGGTCTGCTCGTATCCCAAGGTAACACTGTATATGAATTTCAAATACACTACGTACTATCAACACATAGTATTTCTCATTTGTGTGTTCAGTGTGCCCTTTGCTCTTGGGGGCCTACCACCTGCCTAACTTGGCACTAAGACCAACCCTGACTAATTAAGGTTGCTAAATGATTCAGTGACATATATAAAACTGTGCTTGAGTGAAAATAAAAAAAAATATGTATGTGTAAATGTTCAATTACTGCTTAAACTGTGGCTCTTCAGAAAATCAAAACATGCAGAGAGGGTCCCATACTGCTGGTTCTCAAGAACACAGAGGGTCATACGGCAGTGATTAAAAGACAGTGGATTTTGTTCTATGCCTACTCTGTACTCATTAACAATATATACTGTAGATAAAGCATCAGTTATGTCAATGCTAAGTGTTAACCTATGCAAACCAGAAGGAAACATCAAGAATGCAAATGAACTCCAATTGAATCTGTATTTCATATTGACAAGATAGTAAAACAACAAAAGCAAATGAACCACATCCCATATGTTATTATCTCTCTATTGTTCCCCTTTCAGTCTCTTAAGATGGACCCAAATCATTATTCAAATGGGACATTTAAACTAGTTTGTCATAATAATGGTCTGCTGGAACATAATGTAGTCCTGTAAAAACAGCCTTCAGCTATACGCACTGGGCCGCTCATAAAAACCAGGCGTGAATCACAAAACAGTCTCTGTATGTCCCGGAGTAAAAACGGAGCAGCCCCGTGCGGTCGTGCATTTCACTGGGGAGAAGAAAACTTGCGGCTTGAGGAAAAAAAACACCGCACGCCGAGCTGTGACAGTCAGGATTATATTAGAGGTCAACCATTATTTTGGTTTTGCATGTTTCTTCCCCCTCAGAACCCCAAGGAGAAGTTAAGTAATATTTAAGCAGACAAAGGTTGTTCTGTGTGGGGAATGGCTGGGCCACCAGATTTCTGTTGACATGGCCCTTTCATTAAGTATGTGGTTGCTGAAGAGAGCACTCTGAGGGACTTTTGGGCCCATGTTCCTGTGCCACTCGCTCCACTGCTGACTGCTGACGGAGCCACCAAACGCTTCAGCAAGACAGAGACCGCCGTGCTATTACACGCACCTTATTTTCTGTCATTCAGCAGAGAAAACAAGTGTTAACTAGTATACTTTGGACATGGTCAGTGGAAAACATTTCTTTTTCTCCTACTCTTTTTATGAGCTTTCCCAAAAGTGGCCCTGTTTGTGTATTGTTCTAAAAATACACACAATACACCAGAGCAGCCTGCTTAAAGATAGCAAAGCCCAGGGTCCCTGCACAACCTTTCAGTGCTCTAACCTCCCGCCGTGGAGTGAGGGCCTCCTTTGCCTATGAATAGCCGTCCGTCGGCAGCGGTGAGTTCACAGAGCCTCGTTCTGAAAGGGAGGAGTGCCACGGAGGGATTTTATGTTTCATTTCAGCATACTGGGCCCGTTCCAGGGCCATCCTCCACTGATCAAAGGTTAAGCCAAAGGAGAGGAGCTGGCGGGAGCCCCGCGCTAAACGCTCTCTGTTCTTTAATTTTCAGATGTCTGGACTCTTAAAAGTCTGTTTATTCAACTTTTTTAAGAGCTATCATTGTGGAATGGTTCCATCTACAAGGATATCAAACGCTTTCAGCGTTGCTCGTTACTCTCGGGACAAAGAACATTACTCTGAAATTTAGCCTGTTACAAAGTCATTTTTGGTCTTTTTTCTTTGGTCCGATTTCAAAGCATGAGGTTAATCAGGTCCTGATCTAGAATGTGCAGTGCCATGAGGTCACACTGCTGTGTACATATTTTGCAGAGATGTTAATACATTTTTTTTCTCTTATCAGCTTTTGAATCAGTCCTCCTTCTCACCCCCTATTGCCAAAAATGTGTTAGACTCACAAAAAAAGTCAAACCAACTTTGTGAGTGTTGCTCTAAAACCATAATATCCAGACAGCTCCATGTGACAGAATATTTTTTTCCAGCTTTGTATGTTTTGAAGTACTGAAGATTTGGACCTAGATATGGTGTTAGTGGAGACCGCTCTACCACCTAACACTCCACTTTCCTCCATGAAAAAGAAAAACGGCAAACAAAAAAGAAAAGATGGAGAGGTCACCAGACATCTACATTGGACTACATTGTCCGTCCCCTGTTCTTTGCCCGCTGTAGGTGGCTGTATAGAGCCAGGTCTGATAACATCAGTGGGAAGTTAAACAAAAGGCATTTTTTCTTCAAAACGACCATCTTTCAGTCTGACTGCTACTGTAAACACCATTCCTGAACACAACATTATAAGACATGCTACCCTGCATTCCTCATCCTCCTTTAAAAGAGAGAAACAGCTCAAATGGGGCTGCCAAAAAGAAGTTGCTAAGTTGGAGAAGGAAAGAAAGGATTTAAAAAAAGTGAAAGATCTGACAGCGTTCCAGATGTTTGGTTGAGAGGTTTAAGTTTTGCACTTCAGTGGCAACCCAGATGTTTAAAGCGCAGTGAGCATGCATCTGTGCTAATGCGCTAATGTCAGTTATTGACACATTGAAAAGCAGAATAAGGCCTCTCTTGTGGCTAATGTAGTCAGTCTAATGAGGGTACTGTCATCTGCAGAAGTAATGTCTCCCAGAACAAGATTTCATACCAGAAGTTTTGGAAATCCATTTGGAAAAGGAATAGTTCCATTGACCTTAATACCTTTCCGAACATTCTCTTTGAACATTCTTCTACTCCCTCTGGTTCTAATTGATTTCATGAAAGAGGCAATATGTAAAAGCTAGGAGGGAATCTGTTGACATAACCTTGAGTCTAAACGATCCTTGAATTCTCATGTTGTCTGAGAATCTCTTAGCTGTCTTTAAGCGCCTCATAACTTAATGATGACACATTTCCTGGACCTTGTTTCTCATTTCTAAAGTGCAATTCACCTTTTCATAGCCTGTCGGCAGTTCGGATGACAAAAAGTGTCGGTCCTATCTAAGCAGATCCATTCCAACAGCAGACTTCTCATAAGACGAGACCTGCATGCAGCGCACTTCTAGGTTGAAATTTACCTTATCCGTCACATGAAAATCCACATTCTTCCTTTTGTCTCTTGATGTATGGGTGATGTGTAGTTGGGAAAATGGTCACATATAAATCAGGAGTGTCTACACATGGGTGCCTGTTAAAACTTTAACTGCGGCGAGAATTTCAGAGCAGGGATTTTGACATATCTTACAAATAATCCCTCCAAAAGAATGCTTCCTCTGACATGGAAAATGAATAAAGCATTAGATATTGCACTGGGAGATTTTCTGAGCAAAATGCAAAACACAAGTTCCATTCAGGTCAAGGAGACACTTACATGCTGGATAGATAACTAGCATCTGTAGCTGAACTGCTTAAAAAACAGCCATTTTTCTACGTCTTTGTTTTTAATATAGTCCTCATTTTATTAAGAGGTCAAATAAATTCATCAGTTTGTATTTACAGAGAAAGGCAATAAATATTTTATAATAGTCATAAAATTATTATTACTTTTTTTGCATACACTTTTTAAAAAATCCATATGTGTCATGTTTGTTAGTAGCATCTCATACAAAACCTGTCATGTGACAAAAGAGTATATAGATTTGTTTACACTACAGCTTCACCCATATGAAGGGCAAACCTTGCCAGGAGAGAGAATGGATTGGAAGGCCTTCTATGGGCAACATAGCTCAATTCAGAATGGTCCTGTATAAAGCTTTAGTAAACGTATGTCCTCTACATAGTCTGTGCACTAGTGTCTAAACCATCAGAGAGAAGGAAAATGGAAACCTGGAATGGAGCAGAAAGTGATTCTGTAGACAGACTGATTTGTCTGTCTACATGCCATAATATAGTACTGGAACAGCAAGCAATGCATTGAGTTTGTTGGAGAAAATGACTGTTAAGATGTTTCTTCTCAAGCTTTGAGTGTGACTCCAATATTCTGTGTTGTTTAAAAATAAAACTAAATGTATACTCTGCATGTATGCTAACATTTGAGAATGCCTGTGATCAGGCCCATTGTCATCACAGTGCATTCTTGCAACCTTTGCACCATATTACAGCAAGAAAAGGTCAAAAGTTTCTCATCAAATCAACATGCTACACTCTTCCAGTCCCTTCAACTCCAGGCTTCTCTTTGTTTGTTTTAACAAGAACTACCGCCATAGCCAATGCCGATGCCTGGCTAGTCAAAGCATGTTGTGCTCGGCTGAATCACAGGTTGCACAAAAATGTAGAAGGAACCGTACAGTGCTCTGTGCATTTACACACATGTTTGTCAGTTGACAGGACTACAGAATGCTCGGAGCAAAAACTGCCCAGAAGAAAGCGTCCAGGAGAAAAAGAAGGGAGAAAGAGGAGACACAGGGGCCTTCAAAATATTGCACTCAAAGCTTCACGTAACTTATGGAGGCCTGTGAGGGTCATGTGACTGCTGTTATCACTCTGTCATTGCATCTCCATGACAGCCCATTCCAGTGGAAAATATTGGATCCTTGTTGTAAGGGGCAACAAAATATAAAAATATGTTTTTTTTTGTTATGTGGTGTAGTCAAATCTCTCTTCTTTTCAACAGGATGCCTGCTGCTGTAAACTTGTCGATGCAGGAGACAATCGTTCCTTTTTGTCATCCTTAGTTCATCCAGTATAAATAAAGTAACAGACACAATATTACATTAATGATATCCCAGAAACATTCAATACTTGGGAGATACTCAAAGCTCCTGAAATATAAAAATAAAACATCTTTGAACTGTTTTGAAGCTTTTTTTGTCTCCTGCAGCCATCATTCGTTGTCCCCCTCATACACAACAGTCTTTACGCTGGTTTAAGGCAAGAAGCTCGAGATGTTCGCAAAAAGGAACAGTGCATTCAGTCTGTGGCACCTCAGTTCGTTTTAGGATTTGGCCTTAAACGGCGTGCCCTACGTGTCCGTTTTGTTACCGTGGTGAAACGGAAGTTGTCCTGAGGGTCCACCTTCCCCATTGGTACTCTCTTCATAAAATGCACTTCCCGTTGTGTCTGTGAGGTATGAGGACCTTTCTTGGGCCGGCCTTTGCGGTTGAAGCCCAAGTACCAGCCTTTGTACTTGGCAGACACTAGCGCTGTATAGTTGTTTTCCAAGAACTCCTCCACGAAAACACACTCCGGGTTACTCCCGTTGAGCTGCAGGGGAGAGAAAATAACATGTCAGATGAGGCCCACCTGTTGAGCAATTCTCCACAACTCGTCAGCTGAGGTACTTATGAGGTACTAAAGCCAACCACAATAGAAAGGTGTTGGGAGTAAAGGTAAAATGAGTTCTCCATAAGATCTAATTTGCTGCTCCTTGTTATCAGGCAATTGAAGTGAACAATGGCATACCAGCTGGGCTGCGAAGGGGTGAGAAGGGATCCTCCTTCAGCTTGTACATCTCAACAAAATTTCAACAAAAGCCAAAAAGCATGGGCTGTAAAGCAGGGCTGCCAAAAATATGAAAATCCCTCAAAACAGCTCAAACGATGGTGGCCTTTGGCCTCAGCCCCAGCTTACAGTCTAAATGTCTGGAAAATTTAGTGCTTGATTTGAAATGAAAGTGGACAGTAAACTGTAACCAATGTGCTTTTACGACTGGCGTCTCGCTCTACTGTACATATACACAAACCAGCAGTAACCAATCCAGCAAATACCATCAAGGCAGCAAATCTCTCTACCAACATGAGATTGGAACTGTGCCACATTTGATGCTTATGGTCGGTATCAAACAAGCCGAAGAAAGATGGAATGTACTATTCCTGGCTAAATAAAGGGGGTGTTGCTCTTTCCATCTCAAATGTTTTTGCGGTATGGCAGCCACCAGAACATGGAAAGCAAACGACACATTTTCACCTTGAAGCCAGATTCATGCATCTGCTTTGATTCGAACAGACATCAGTGAAACATTTGCTGAATTTGAATGGAGGGTAGGGGGCTGGGGCTGGCTGGAAAACCCTGGCTCTTTAATTTGCCAACATTGCAGCTGCAGTGGTTATGAAAATGCATCGCAAAGCATGTCAGCGACTCAGCAGTAAAGAAAAATGACACGAAAGACACTATCATATGGCATTATAATGGGGTTTCCCACCTTGAGAAAGTCGAAAAAGAAAATCCAAGACTATGTAGTGCCATGGCTTCAAAAACTCAACTGTGAGATCCAAACTGTACATCATCAAGCTACTTTATGTGACGCCTCCTAGTGAACATATAGCAAAAATGCTCTTTGGTTATGTTAATTGGACAAATAGCAGAAGTTTGAGATTCTTATGCAATAACTTGTAAACAAGAGGTATTCTCTTTACTTGTGTATTTTTCTTTCAAAAGTTGGGAGAATTAATCACAATTTCCTGAAGAAAAAAAACAGTAGGGGAAACATCATAAACCCTGATTTTCAGTTGTGGAGTAGAAAGGTCTTTCAGTCAAATTGTGATTCTGTGTATGACTTGTATTCTTCTTACCTTGCCAATAATTTTGCCACTCTTATTCATGCAGATATAGTAGCCACTTTCTTTTCCTTTTATTCGAATGCGACTGCCAAATGTGTCCGTCTCAGCCACAAGGAGAGCTGAAATGAAACAGAAGATACATTCATGAAAAACTTTGACGTTTTGGTTATTTGTTATTCATTTGTTATAAGTTTTGCTAATAAAACAGAGTTCATGTTATAAATCCGTGATGTGGAGAAAACCAGCCGAGAGGAAAATTATTTCACATTAATCTGAAGATTTATGAAATTCTACCACACACAAATGCTGAGAAGGTCTAGCATCACCACCCCCCTGCACACCTCTCTCTCTCTCTTTCTCTCTCTCTCTCTCTCTCTCTCTCTCTCTCTCTCTGTTTAGGCACCTTTGTTCAGGCTCACCCCTCCCAGGGGGAGCTATCTGCCAAACCTCTTGGAGCAGTTAAGATCCCTGGGGATTGGGTTTCCAGTCGCCTTTAGTCCCTGCTCACTCAATCAAAAAGTTAAGATGATCCATTTGCTTAACACACAGAGCTATTCAGTGGAGCTCAAAGGCAGGGGGCTCTGAGGGCAATGCCGAAATTGTCCCCCTTTAAAAACAGCTCCGAGTACAACGAGCGGGGGAACCAGTTCAGGCAGAGCACTTGAGATTTGTGAAGGAGCGAGAGAGAAATATCCCACTCCTTTAGCTTAGGCCAGCGGATAAGGAGGTGACGTTTCGGGAGGGGGGGGTGTTGAAAAAAGCAGAAGCAGAAGAAAATAACCAAGGGCAGATGGAATGTATGGGGGGTGTAGAGTACACAGAGTACACCTGTTTCCCTTGAACTGAATGCTCTTTTTTCTTTAAATTGATAGATATAACATGTACCTAGACTGCTTAAGAAGTTCCTCCTGTATAATAGGCATATGCTTGCTCTAGGCATTTTGAAAAGCTGTCTGACATACTTTGTATTTAGAGGGCCATACATCTGTTACACATGTTTGCCAGACCAGAGCACCAAACGGCAAAGGCTCTGAAGAAAGCTCAACTGCTGCATCTGTTACAATTGTGCAATGTGTTCTGAGAATGTTCTCTGCAATGGTCTGTGTGCAAAATCACCTGGTATATATAATAACAGTGAGCTTCGCATGTATTAAGACTCATTATTCAGTAAATACTATGAAATAATGTAAATTGCATTGTTTTGAGAATGAGGAATGAGTCCACATACAGACATTTAAAGGGTTTAAAAATCTAAATTCTCTCACTTCTTTAAAACCAGTTCGATGTACTACATAAACATTGCTATAATATTTAAAAATACCATTCAGTGCATATGCAAAAGTCATTCTAAATTCATTGTTTTTGTGATGTTAAAAATCAGTATGCTTGCATATGTTTTCTTATGCAAACTAAAGCAGTTAAAAGATTAATTCAAATTTTTATTGAGGCACAATACAGGGCAGCCAATCAGAGCAGAGATAAATCACTTTTATCATGCGTAACAGTACAGTAACAAAGCAGTCGGTTTAATTCTGAGATAATGAGAAAGTGGTCATGCAAAATTAATCATAGTACATAGTACATGTATTTGGATACATTTTGTACATTTTGCTACACAAAACCAAACAAATGATTAATTAAATACATCCAAGAAAAAGTGTAGAATGTGAACCCTTTAAGGGATAAATAACATTCTTCTTCTTTGTGAACTGCTTAGAAAAACTAGCAGCAGAAGTGAGTTAGTGCAGTGTTGCTGCACTTTGTGTTGCTGAGAGGCAGAAAGCTCCCAGGTGTGGGGATTTACCTGGATCTGACTCCCTCCAGCTCACACAAGCACTAAAGGACATTTTTGAGCACTCTTCACAACATAGTGCTAACCCAAAGTCTAAGCCAAATACCAACTCTATTCTCATTTGCCTCAACACAGCAAAAAGCCCTGTTTCATTCCATTCAGGGTCCAATACTAACTCTACAGACATTACCTTCTCAACAACAACGCCACACTAGCACTTACCACTGCGCACACTCATCAAACCATCTTGGCAATAAAACTCCCCAGCCTGACCCAAAACAGCAATCAGCGTTCACCTGATTGTGCAGACCCAGCACAGACCGGTTCCCCGCCATAATAACACAACAGCACACAGGCACAGCTAAGACCAAGGATCTGTTGGGGAGTTTCTACACTTGCACAGAGCAAGACTCTGGCTGACACGGTTGAAAATGAGGTCGGATGTAAACACACTTGTATCACTCAGCGCGGCTCAGTCTAGCGTTTACCGTGCTTATCTCTACCCACAAATCCCTCCTCTGAGACACTTGCTCACAGTGGATGCTACACTTTCCACTGATCTGAGAGCAGATTTGAAGTTTTTCTCCAGGCTAAAGCTTGGGTAAAGAACAAGGCAACTGGACTCATGACCAGAAATAAAATTCATCACCTATCTGAAGCAAACCTAGACTGCAGAAAACATTACACAGTAAAATTCACAATCTTATGTTGTAGACTGGACCTGCCTGCAGTCAAATAACAGTTTAAATATGGGTCTTTGCTTGAACGTCTGATCCTAGATCAGACGCTTGTGACTTTGTCACAACTGTGAACATGATGAATCTGGCATTATGTTCAACATTGCATGCTTTTCTGAATGTAAAAAGAAACTGTGAAATGAAACAAACTAAAACTAGCACAATTTTTCCTGAGACAAAAGCTCCTACACAAAGCCCTTGTCACTTTATCCTGTACATATATCTATACCTGATGTGTAGTGTACAGGATTTGCACATCTTCATATATGTTAATGAAAATGTGGATTAATTATAATGTTGGTTTATGGGTGCATGTTTGGTAGTGTTCATGTAAGTTTTGGCTAAAAGCAGTGGAAAAGCACAGGAACACCCCCGTACCGTACTTGCCCCCATCGTCTCCATTGGCGTTGATCTTCTTGCCGAGGATCTGCACATGCTTCCCCGTGGTCTGGCTGTATAGCTGGTATATCCGCACCTGCTTCCGACTCACATCGTCCCGATTGTGGTTCTCAATGTAGAAGCGGAAGTCTGCAGAACTCTGGTGACACTCCTAGATGCAGAAACAGAAGGACAGAGAGTTTGTCAACACATTTCTACAATAAATTCTTTAAAAAGTTGTAACTCATTATATTTAATCTGATTTGTATGTCTGATGTAGCTAATCTCAAACAGCTGCACTTATAGAATAGTCCTTATGACATTTTTTTCCCTGTTTTTAGGGAAAGAAGAGTTTTGATTGAGACCAGATATATAATACTAACAAATGAGCAGTTGTTTTAGCACCCACCCATTATGTTTCTGTTCTTTCTGTGAAGCACATAGAGGTTAGGTTGAAGAATACTGGAATATTCCTTAAATGAATGAGAATTTTGACATGGTATGCAAACACATATAGTTTAATGCAAAAATACAGACATCGCTGATTAATTCAGGCTCTTGATTTATTTTCTAAGTAACATATTTGCACATGTAATATTGTACATTTTTCCCAATACATTTGAAATAAATTCAACTAATTAAATAGAAAATGTGCAGAGAAAATGTCATATTTACATGTGTACATCTTCATAGAAATTCAATTTCCTTGCATATACTTTGTTTAAAACCAGTTTCAAATCACACGTAAAGAAGAACATTCATCATTGGAGGATTAATTCCACAGACAAATCAAGATTCCAGGATACTGTTCTGCTTTTGGCTCTGTGAGGAAAGTAGCTGAATTCTATGTGCCTGGAGCTAAAGCTGAAGAACCAAGACTTCCATTTCCACCAGCAAAGCAAGCCACTAGCAATTATCCACCTGAAGGATCGGGACCTGTTTCTCTGTCATCAAACAAATATCTGCCGGAGGTCAGAATTACTCTCATAAATCACATACACACACACACACACACACATCTACAGACACGCTAACAGACAGACGTTCACACAGACACATCTGCAGCAAGATATGCGTCCACACACCCATACACACACATAAAACAATACAACCTGAGGGATCTTTCAATACAGGGCGTTCATTTTCATTCCCATAGTTTATACGCTCTGCCAGTCACCTGAGGCTTCAAGCGGAAAAAAAACACACAGCCCTACACAATCTTTCCACTCTTCTCCAGCTTTCTCCTCCTTATCCTCTTCTCTTCTCATCTGCTGTCACCCGTCCATATGAGGAAAACGTATACTTTCGAAAACCCTTGGAATCTCTCTGCCCTAGCCAAGCCTGCTCTCCCCAGCTGTATGAGTGGTAATTACCCAGTAATGGGCTTTTATGTGGCTGCTCTCAGGTGGCTAATTATATACACATTACATACTCCGACTCGCTGTTATTTTAACCTCAGCAAATTAATGACATTTAGAGCGTGCAAGGGGAAATGCACTCATGGCAGAACAAATCTTCAATGCAGAGGATGAGAAACAAGGCACTTCCACTGGGCCATGCGTGCACTCAACTGTGAGACGCATGTGAGCCATGCTCACAGCTGAGGTTAGCAGAATGAACATGCTAAAAGAAAGCTTAGATTTGTCACTTATCAGATTAAAATGCTTCCTTACAACTGCATTGAATCATCAGATTAATGCATCCGTCTTTAGGTAAAGCTAAGAAATAAATATATATCAGCGGCAAAATCCTCACACTAAACATCACATGATAGAATCTTACAGTAAGTAAAGCACTTATTCATGATCCTGCAATGTATAACAGAATCTGAGCATTCAAAGTTATATAAGCATAGCACATGTACAGGATATGTGTCATAGAGTTTATCACAGGAAAGAGTTCCGTCTTGACATAAAGCCCACACACACTATCCACATGAGGGAAAACATACACACAAATACACACATACATCCAGTCTCTTCTTTGAGGGATTTGCTCTGAAATCTCTCCATCTCTAGTCAAACACAGAGGTGTGTTCTGCAGACAGTTGCATCTCAACGCAAGCAGGAAAATGGGGCATGCCTATACAGAGAGCCGGGCTAAAGCCATGCAAAACTTTTTTTTATTTTTTTTTATCACACTGCCTGTCTCCCTTCAAAGCCATCCTAGCGAAATGGATATCATTGAGACTTCAAAAGATCGGCACCATCCTTGCTAAGAAGCTGCGCACTCTTGCATGTCCAAAAAAAGAGGGCCCTATCTGCAGACACCATTCTCCACTGGAAGCTCAGGAAACAACGCATCAATGCACTGCCACTTCAGGCCTGCTCTTATAGACTTATCACACCATTGGTTTCCCAGCATTTCCGCAAAAGTAGGGGGGAGGCCAAACCCATTAGAAAACACCGCCTGGCGGAATTAAAGAAGAAAAAGCAGGAAGCATGTACACGCTTGCATGTGTCTGACCATGACCCGGCCTGCAATTAAAGCACTAGTATTGTAATTACTGACACAAAACACAGAGGAATCAGACAGCCTTACACTACGGCCTTGTTTGCGCCAACTGCTTTGGAACAAAAATGAGCACGTAGGCTTATATAACCCGCCTGAGCCTCATCTCCTTCATATCAAAACTGCTTTTGTTCCTGATTTGATTTGTAGATGCCCTCCATGACATAGTAATGCAAGGTTTTATAAGCATACAGCATTAGACAATTTGAAAGTTAAAGCATGTTGATGTGCCTTTCTGAAAAACCTGAAGTAGTATATATTTACAGAGGTATACATCAACACACTATCTGCTGACTGAGGATAAGAAATAGGTAGCACCCTGTGTAGCATTCTTATAATACAGATTCAACAATTAGCTTCATTCAGAGTTGAATTTTTGTGCATTTTAACACATACACAGAATACTGAGATGTTTTTAAAAAGAGGAAAATAACTTATTTAAAATGTTTTAAATGTGAAAATGCCCATTATTTAATTTATGTCAAATGAGGAGATGCAGTGATGATGTATTGTGTTACCATGTATGGCTATAAATGTCAGTTATCTTTAATCTGCACACTGAGCTTTGTAAAATGTAACACTTAGCTTGTGCCACAGTGTGGGGAAAAAAATACAATGTTTTAGCATGTGTTTACGCATGCGTGATGTGTATATGCAATAGTTATCCTGTTAACACTCATGTTTACTGATGTCCTGTTATATCACAAGTCTTTACATGTTCCAAATATTATGTGACTATTTGTGAATAAATAAGTGTGTTGTTAAATATTCAATCATTAAAATAAAACCACAGGATTTTTTATTACATGGGGAATAACAGGAATGGCATTCCTCTAGCAGTCCTAATCCCAAACCCTCTTGTGTGGTTGTGTTTTGTGAGCTAATCTCACTTTTCAAAACCGCATAAACTACATTTGTGAATTTGTGGCAAATCCTTATAATCCCCGACTTAATCCAGATTAACAAGTCAGACTTACCTGTAGCTGGAAGTAGAGGACCAGAAAATGCAAACACCTGGAGAGAGAGAGAGAGAGAGAGAGAGAGAGAGAGAGAGAGAGAGAGAGAGAGAGAGAGAGGTCACAATAAAATCAGGTAAATAACATGAGGTAAACGCTTGGAGCTCTTGAGAGGCTCCAGGGCGGCTTTGAGCGACTTCTTTTGGTATGAATGTGGACTTAAGGAGGGCTGCTTACACGTAGATGAACCTCGAAGGCAGCGCAGACATCTTGGTCAGATCCACCTGTTTCCACCGTCGGCCGGCCCAGTAAAGCACGCGCGGAGCGCCGCCACCTCAGCCAGCGAATCCCGGCGCAGAGCTGCAGTGCAGACAGAGGGAGAGCGCGCGAGCCTGTGCGCGCACCATCAGGCTCAGTGAGCACGGACAGAGTGGACAGTGCCGGTCTCTCTCTCTCTCTCTCTCTCTCACAAGACCCCTCCGCGCCTCTCTCTCTCTCACACACACACACTTTGTCACTCTCTCCAAACCGCGGAAAGATTCAATTCACACCTCGCGCGCCTGACTCCCTTCCGCACTGTCAGAAACGGAGATATAACCGTGAACTCCGCTGTAAGTCCACTCAGGCGCTGCTGGTCCGGTGCTGAGCACAAGTTAGATTCCGTGCGCGGCTCATCCTGAGCTGAGTGCGGAGAAAAGCCCGAGCTGCTCCGTCACAGCGACACACAAGACCAAACACAAACACACGACGGAGATGACGGGGAGACGGTGCTGGAGCTGGGAGCCGACTGTTATCCAGGACGGTGGCGGGTCCGCGTGTCAGAGCGGGGCTTCGTATGAGCGCAGCGCGTGGCGCGGAGGCTTTTTTGCGCTCGCGCTGCTGCGGGGGCTTTTTGCTGGCGGTGGGTGGAAACCTGTCAGCGGTTTGCACCTGATAGGATGAGCTGAAAGGAGCAGGAGCGCGCGGAGGAAAGGGGGGGCTTGGCAGCGCGCTTGCCTGCCTCTCTCTCTCTAACTCTGCACTACAGTCTAGTGCACGGAAACTCTTCACACTTTCCACAGAAATGTGTTGGAATATAGCGCAGGTGCATTTCTGAACTGAAGAATGCCAGACAGACTCACACACACATGACACATTTCATAATAATAATAATAATAATTAATAATAATAATAATAATAATAATAATAATAATAATAATAATTAATAATAATAATTAATAATAATTAATAATAATACTTGTTATTATTATTATTATTATTATTATTATTATTATCAATTTTATTTTGATATCTAGTAGTGTAGTGTATTATAACAGACAGCATATTGTCTATTGACTTTGCTATTATTAACAAACTCGTGTATTAGCTACTATACTGTTATTGTACATTAACTGTTCACAGCCTCAGTGTGGTGTGAGCTTGGCCTGAGGTCTTCTCCATTCCCTGCTTTTGTGGATTCCGCGCTGCGTTCTCAGACACTATTGACATGCAAGCGAGCTGCGTTTTCCAATATTGTGAGTTATGTGGCATTGAAATGCGCGCGAGGTGTGAATGGGTGCAGCAGGTCTGCGAGCAGCGCCCCCCACGTTTATTTCCTCATTACCCGCTGAAGAGCTGACCTCCAACAATGGGAGACATCTGAAAAGACAAACAGTTTACGGCTGTGTTTGTTCCTTTGTAAAGCCAACTTGTATGAGTCCTCTACAAACAGCCTGAAACAACTACACCGGGTTTTACCTTCGACTTCTTTTAGCTCTATAAGCTTGATCCTTTACGTAAAGGGGGATGAATGTTGTTGGCTTACATAAACAAACATTAAGATGTTCCTGTACTCTCACTGAATGTCCTGGAGGCTCCTGGCTGGTGGTTTTTTCTCATATTTTTACTGTTTCTCATCATCAGTGTATAAAGGTATGTCTGAAGTGCTGCACTGAGAGAGGCCAGGGCATTAAACATTAATTAAAGCTGTAATGATAGCACTGTGCAGTCTCTCAGCACTCACAGGCATAAATCTGAGAAATGGAGGTGAACCGTGCCCACACACCTTTGATGTGTGTATCACCTGGTGCTTGTGGCCACAGACAGCAGCCAAAACAAAGGCACTAAAACACTGACTGAAGTGCACAAAGGCATGTCCTTCAACACTTATATGAGATCAGGTCTTGTGCGGGCACTTGAAGCAACCAGTCCCCTGGCAGAGGGGCACCCATTGTAACTCGGACCCAGTGTAATCGGCACTTTCTGCAGCATGGCAGTTAACAGATTTACAGGGCATTGATGTGAGGAAAGGCAAAAAATACAGAGGAAGACTACTGACTTTCTGTATTATTAGAGTATTTAACTCTTGCATTTTGGGTCATGCAGGCCTATTTTGTTCCACAAAAAATGCAGAGCTGTTTATTACAGAAGATTGTAAACTGATGTGATTGACTTTTAAGGAAGTTCTTAGAAAGAAAATGATAGAAATAAAAAATAAGCCCATACACGCATTCACTGCTGTGAATTGGCTAATCTGCATAAACTGTACTGCTTTAGGAAGTGATTAGATGTGCTAAATTCCAGAGCTGTTTAGGGAGAGTTTAGTGCAGCATTTTTTATTTGTTCCAAAAAAGGGATCTGGGTTATGATGGGCAGCAATGTTTCTTTAACCCTTTAGCATCCTGCTCAACGATTTGGTAGAGTACATTTGAGTCACATCTTATTGAAGGTGTTGAACACACAGTTATTATTATTTTTATTACTATTAGCATTACACTTATATAGCGCCTTTCTCAAACCCAAGGATGCTTTACAATTGACACACTCCATTTACGCACACTCAACCATACACACCAGCGAGAAGCAGCAGCCAGTCACACACAGCATACTCTCAACCAGAAGCAACCGTCCACCTGCATTGAGCACTAGGCGGATCACCCAGGACAGAGTGCCAACCATATCTGGGCATACATACATACACATTCCACACACCAGGGTAATTTTTTTATTTGATTTTTTAGAGTATCCACCTGATACTCTTAATTCACCTGATCTCCATGACCATGTCTGGGCATACATACATACATTCATACACAGACATACACATTCATTCACACATGCCAAGGTAATTTTTAGAGTATCCAAGTCACCTGATCTCCATGTTTTTGGACCGGAGTCCCTGGAGGAAACCCATGGGGACACAGGGAGAACATGGAAACTCCACCCAGATGGGGACTTGAACCCAAGACCTTGGTGCTGAGAGGTGAACATGCTAATCACCAAGCCACCATGCCGCCCACAGCGTGATTGTGCCGTCTCTACTAATTGGTAGAGGTAGGCTATGATAGGCTAAGAAATATTCAGTAGAGGCCACTAGAAATGCAACATTTTCTTGTCTGAATGGAATCCAGCAATGCTTCATATCATACCATACAGAAACTGGATCAAATGCTGAAAACCATTAATGCTGTTGTGCCACCATACAGATGAGTGTGGTGGTTAAAACATTAACAAATTTAGCAAGTTATTGCAGTTTTTGTAATTGTAGTTTACATTATAATTTCACCATAAAGTGCATTCACTGTATGTTTATGGTGTACATAAAGAAAAAAAAATGGGGTCAAAAAACAAAACATTGACTTTTTATTTTGCCCCCCCTCCCAAAAAAAATGATGTTAAAGGGTTAAATGTACTCTATAAACATATTTAATCAAAAATATTGTGTAAAACTAGAAAAGTTCTTGTAAAAGAAAAAAATGTCCCAGTTATAAGATCTGAAGTTAAATATTTGAAAGAATTTTAGTAAAGATTAGAAGTACTCTGGTTCTTCCTTCTTTATTCAGTGAATCGGTGTGGTGGCCATCAGGAATGCTGTGAGACTGGCGCTCCTGAAAGTTGAATGAGGGAGGGAAAAAAGAAGTAAAAAAAATCTTTGAGGGGCGGTCACACACAGTTGTTCAAAGGCTTATAAGACCTTTTAAACCTGACAAAAGAACTTCACAGTTCTATAAGTAAAGCCCAATATACTACGTTAGTGTCAGGACTCCCCCCACCACACACATTGCTTCCCCACCTATTTCCTCTTTCATCTCTGACACAAACTTATCGAGTGTGAGGGGGGCAGGGGGTGGCATCTGCATCTTATTGAATCAGGAGGTGAGGCAGAGACCTGACTGGATGGTCCACATTTCCTTTTTCTCTCCTCATCTTCACTAGACTCTCATCACACCCACTCCGCTGAGATTGTGGGGTTGGACCCCTGACTCTCGTAAGGAGAGCTACACTTACTCACCTTACTGTGGCACTCAAACCGAGTGTCCGTGTGTAGGTATAAGAGCTTCAGCTGTGTTGCACTGGGTCAACCTGGGGTCAGCTTGGCCCACTGAAGCGTGAGAGAGAAGGTGTGCATGAGAGAAGGTCACTGACAACTGTCAAGCTGCAGTTCTTTCATGATGTTGTAAAGGTATGTGACTTGAAAAATAAGGGTGTAAATAAGGATTCCACTGACTACAAAGATCAGAGCGCAAACAAATACAAGAAGGTTTGACTGCTGTGATAAGAGTTCAGATTCAATCTTGTTCTCTGGCCAGTTATTTTTTGTGGACAGACAGATGCAGTCACTGCACTGATGAGCTAAAATGTTATGACCACTTACTGATGTTGAACATTTCATAACTATGGTACATGTCAAAATGTGAAAGTGAAAGTGCACACTCATTGACCAATGTTTGCATTTAACTCATCCATGTGTACTTAATGCCTGAGGTGCTGAGCAGCCCTATCTACGGTTCTCAGGGAGCAGTTGGGGGTTAGGTGGCTGGCTCAAGAGCCCATGTCCTATTGTTTAGGAGATCGATCTGGCAACCCTTCTGTCCCAAAACCACTTCTCTAACCTTTATGCCATAGCTGCCCCCATGAGATATGTCAGATAGTAAGTGAACAGGCAGTTCTCATGTTGATGTGTTGAATGCAGGAGAAACAGGAAGGCATGAAGACCAAATCAGTTGTCTATCTCTGAAACAGTAGTCTGTGGGGTGTTCCTAGTCAGTAGTGGTGAATACATACAAACAGTGGCCTCCCAATTCCCCAGAGCTCCATCTGACTGAGCATCTGTGGGATGTGCTGGACCAAGACTGATCACTGATAACACCACCTCAAAACTTACAGGACTTAAAAGGATCTGCTGCTAACATCTTGGTCCCAGATAAGCTCAGGGCATGTTCAGAGGTCTTGCAGAGTCCATGGCACTGTGGATCAGAGCTGTTTTAGCAGTACATGGAGAGCAATTAAGAAAATTAACAAAGTTTTGGCTCATTTCTGTGCATTATAGCATCTACCAGTTCCATGGAAAGAAAACGAAGAACCTTTAATGCAAAAATTCTATTTAGTATCTTCTATATTTAAGCATGTAGTTCTAATTTGTCCCCGTCACAAGTCTGCATGGAACCATTTAGTGCTGCCTTGAAGTGCTGGTGATGTTGGTTAGGTGTGCATGTGGGAATGGTAGTGTATGTGGTGTTTAAGTGTGTGTGAAAGAGTAAGTAGGTGCGGGTGGGTCTGAAGTGTTTGCATGGAAGTAGGTGGAAGTGAGTGTGTGAGGGGGTGCAAATGTGAGTGAAAATGGGATTGCCTGTGGTCCTAGTGTGCCAGTATGAGTGTGCGTCTGTGTGCACTGGGGGGCCTTGGGGAGTGGGAGGGTGCTGTGCCGAGACCGCTTTGGCAGTTGACTTTGATAATTGTCCTGTCAGTCCAGTGCAAATACTGGCGTCCATATAGAATGCATTAGCAGGGCCGTATGAGTGAGGAGCGCAGCATGCTGCTAATGATGATATTTCCCCTCCTGTTCTCCGAACGCCGTCCAACATCATAAACACTCGCTATGGCTCCCTTGCCACTTGCCACTAACATATGTTTTTATTTTCGGGACTGCATCAATTTGCACGCCTCACTGCACCTCTCGTTCCTTAATTATTCCGCAGTCGTTTGGGGAGAGCATTTTGCTGTGGAGGTTAATAGATTTTAAAGAGCCTGGCTGTCAAAGCCTGTCACAATAGAGGAAAAGCTCGAAATCGAGGGCGAGTAATTGGTTCGGGAAAGGCCGCTTCCCCCTCCCTGCTTTTTGGCACATTGGGCCATTCTGACCGACCAGGGCCACAGAGCCTGGGCAG
Organism: Crenuchus spilurus; assembly: GCA_036984385.1. Lineage (NCBI taxonomy): Eukaryota > Metazoa > Chordata > Actinopteri > Characiformes > Crenuchidae > Crenuchus > Crenuchus spilurus. The sequence continues at coordinate 21,028 of BRDA01000419.1, forward strand.
CAGCGACTAATCGCACATGCTCATTTGTCTCATCAACCATTCTGCTGAAAGATGAGGTCTGTGTTATAATTCAAAAAGTGGGAGGATCTGACCAGAGGGGGTTAACATGAATGATGTAAGACTCGTGTCAATGTCTTACAAAACATGGCTGCACTTAATTGACCCTCCCAAAAAATTCTTTGCTCTAATTACCTAATTGTGGTCCTTAAGAAGGATGTGTGAAGACATCTAAGGTGCTGATGGCATTTATTACGTTTACACGGTCATAGGAATCCTCTGCCCTGGACTTCACCTTCTTTGATGCATCTGTAAAAGAGAGAGAGAAAAAAATAGTTTGAAAACTAAAACTAAGCATTTTTAAAGAGCACAAAACAAAACAAAAAATCTCAAATAACAGTAAACAGAACACTGCCAAAGCATAAGAGCCCATCACGGTTCAACTGAAGTCATATAATGTAGTTTAACAGACCAGCTTTGTTCCTACAAGAACAAACCTAGTCAGGATTAAATGGGTCCTGGATGCCAGTTGAATTTGATATGCTCTCTCTCTCTCACACACACACACACACACACACACAGGTAAGTAGCCTTGCTTGGAGGTGAAGTGTGGTCATGGTGTTTAATGTACCCGTCCAGCTAGTTCCAACTTGTTGGCCAACTCCGGCCCAATGGGCTAATCCCCCCCCCCCAAACACCTAATGGGTCGGTCCAATCCATTCCCCTGTCTAACACCTCCTTAGAGCCTGCGTTCCCTTTGTTCTGACAATACACAAACTGCCATTCACATGGCCACTCTGTAATCAGTGAAATACTAGCCTCTGGGCTTTTGGGAGATAGAGAGAAGGAAAGACATAGACAGCAACAGAGAGAGAGAGAGAGAAAGAGAGAAAGAGAGAGAGAGATAGAGAGAGAGAGAGAGAGAGAGAGAGAGAGAGAGAGAGAGAGAGAGAGAGAGAGAGAGAGAGAGCTTCAGCCATGACCAATCCACCTTAACTACCTGTCTGGCTTCTAGCTGCAGATGTTATTTGAAAGAGAAAGAAAAGAAGTGCCCATACCAGCTGTAAAATTCAAATATCAAAGGACAGGATGTTGGCACCACCACTTGAGCAGCACACAAAGTTCCATTCCTCAAACTTCGAGGAGAACCAGGGCTTAATCCTCTTTTCGCATCTTCAGAAAAGTTTTAATGTTCCAAAACAAGTGCTGTCATACAGTTTCAGCTTTACATAATCTCAGAGTTTGGGTCGCATCAGCTTTTTTTTTTAAGTTTACCTTCAAGATACATACAGTCTTATGCAAAAGTTTGAAAACGCCTGGTGACATAACACATTTTGTAAGTGAACATAAGTAACATGTTCTCCAACATAACCACAGAATAGAACATCTCCAACATGCTAGGTTCTATATTACAAATTGTACTTACTGTACTTACTGTAACTGTATGATAAAAATACCCACACTATATTTAAGCTGAGATATTTATTTTTCAACCTTGACCTTACTGACCCATAACAACAAGGTACACCTCCACTATATGCATTCAATTATCTATCCATTATTGACCCATAACAACTCATGCACCTCTACCTACTTATCTGCATATCATTCATCAAAATTAACACTATTGGGCAAGACTACTGACCTCTGGCATTATTAAGCATATCAATAGAAAGATTAAAGGTTAAATGAAGCAAAGTTCTAGCTGTTTGTCCTGCTTAAACGGAAATATTTCATGACCCGCTCACTGCACAATTCAAGGTCAAAGTCAATCAAATCAGAATTTGGGATTCTGGTTAAGATCCACAAGTACAGTTAAAAGAACTGTTAACAATGCATTTGAGCCAAGCTGAAGTTGATATAGTCTATTTCTATAGTCTCAATCAGCCTGGCTGAGGCCAGACGATAGACAGAGGCGATCGCATTGGCACAAAAAGGCTGTAAATCACACAGCTTGTCACAGACCATTTAGCTGCAAATGGGTCCAATTCATCTTGATAAGAAGCTCCAGAACACACTTATGTGTGTAGAAAAAAAACTGTGACCCATGCCCAATCAGTCTCACAGGGCTACAGGTGCCCCACGCAACTCTGGCCGGAGAATGCGTTTGAAGTGCAGCACTGCTGTAAACCTCAGGGGTAACAATCTCCTTGAAAATCCACTTTTTTCTGCGTTCAGATGTTCAGAAGTGACAAATTGTGCTTTTTAGCTCCTCCATTTCATAAGAGGTACATTAGCTCTAAGGTCTGTGTATGAAACATGACCCTAAAGCTGAGGCCACAATGCAGGGAGAGCTTCAGAGAGGGAGAGGAATGGGGTGAACAAAAGGAGATCTTTAGAAGGTAAATGAGTGCGCTTTTCCCTCGTTTTCCTACCCCATTACTGCTCATTACAGAGGACGATCAACCGCCTCTCCTGTGTTCAAGAAGACCATCACTAACTCAGTCAGATTATTAGCATGATAATATAGCCACTTTGCCATTCAATAGCTGCAGGAGTGACTTTTTGACCGAGTTGTAATAACAGCTTCACAGAAGAACCCAGACGTAAACATACAAAGCAGGGGTGGTATTCACAAAATAGGCCAGATCAAGGTTCAGATTTGCTTTACTTTTTACAGACTTCCACCACTATGTAATAAAAAAAAATACTGGTGGAGAAATATCTGCCTGGAATGGTGATGCTTTGTGAACGTATCCTTGACCAAATATATTCAATTAATCTCCATGATGTGGCAATGGTTTCAAGGTTATAGCAGTAACTGGGAAATTCAAATACGCAGTGACCTTATAGAGATTACACTTGGCATTAAAGACTTTGGGAACATTGGTTAATTTATAGTATTGTTATGAAATAATTCATTTTAAATTACATTTAAGCATGTCAGACATTCTTACAAATACAATACATTTGAGTTAGGTGAGTATAGCATTAGGAATCTTGGCTAAGGACACACACTGGTATAGTGTTCTTGCCCAAACCAGGAACTGAACCCCAGTCTTCCACATGGGGTCAGGTGTGTTTCCAACTACACTATACCAAAGGCTACACATGACCATTACCAACTGCTCTTCATCCTTAAGCCCTATTTATGTAAACAGAATGGCCAGACATACTGTATGTAAAGATATTGGTTATTGGATATTGGTTAATATTGATATTGGTATAAGACATATGTAAAGATATTGGTTAGTGTGCCATTTAAAGCTGGTTGTTTTTCCAGCTTAGTTTACATATAAGAATCATGCAAACTGGTGAGTAATTGTTACATACTGAACTCTTTACATACTACATCAAAATATACAGTGCCAGTCAAAAGCCGAACACATCTCATTAAATTTTTTTTCCTGTTTATCATTCAGACTATGAAGGTCATTCAGTCATTCAGACTATGACTGGACTCTCACTCACCACATCACACTACACTACAGAGATAATCTCAATGACTATCTCATGGACAAATGCACAATGGACAATCCAATTTCTTATTCTCATCACATTTTTGTTTTGACCGCTATACACATATTTAATTTACATTTTTATATTTCTATTTTTTATTTCTATTTTATCTTACATAACATTTGCATTTCTAAACTTTTTCATTTTATTTTTAGATTTTAGTTTTAAATTTATACTTTTAATTTTAATTCTTAATCGCTTTGTCTGAGCAGACTGTCGTCTAGGCATTTCACTGCAAGTTGTACCATGTATTACTATGTATGTGACAAATAAAATTTGATTTGATTTGAAGGAACACATAAAGAACCATGTACTAATCTTAAAAGTGTTAAACAAACCAAAATTTGTTTTAGATTTTAGATTCTTCAAACTAGGCACACAACTGATGGTTTCAAAAACATTAAGAGGGCAAAAAATGCAAGTCATTAACTCTTGACAAGACAGAGCTGTTAACTGAAAGCCATCCAGGTGACTCATAAAGCTGACTGAGAAAATGCCAAGAAAGCTGTCATCTAAGCAAGAGGTGCTGCTTTGAAGAATCTAAAATATAAAACATATTATGGTGTGTTTAACATTATTTAATTTACTAAATAATTCCAGGTGTATTTCTTCATAGATTGGATGACTTTAGTATTAATTTACAATGCAGAACATTTTTAAATAATGAACCACTGAATGTCCAGGTGTGTCCACACTTTTGACTGATACTGTATTTCAGAAGTAATTTCCTATAATACAGGCCCTTTAAGTAGTAATCCTTGATTATTAATGATGATCAGAGTTCAGTAGTGTTAATCTGCATCCAGGAAGCTGAATTTTATGATCAAATGCTCTAGAGCAGGACCTCTGCCTGATTCTGTCTACATCAGGCACTGATCAGCAAACCCTGGGAGTTTTGCAGGTCGTGGAATGCAACTCACATCTTTGCCATAGCCAGCCGCGGAGGTAATGTGCTCGCATGTTGGCGCATGTTGAGGGAAGCGCACCTTCTCTCATATTAATAGTGGCAGCAGTGCCGCACCAGCACTCAATGCTTATCTGTTTCAGCAGTGTGAGAGAGGACACTGCACATCGCAACCTGCAATCAAAGCACTACAGCTGTCCTACACTGATGTTTAGAGCTCATGATGACAGGGAATCTTTTCAAAATATATCTTTACATTTTTTTTCTTCTGCTGGCTTAATGTGACTGTAATCTTGAACTGTGCGATTCAGAGTCCTGTGTGCATAACTTCCTAACAGATTAGAACAGGTTAAGACTGTCAGAGAGCTGAGCCGTGAAAAAAGAAGAAACCCCTGACAATGACAATGATGGCTTCCTCTCCGACTAATATAAACATACCAGCATGATCACTTCTTTCCCCCTCAGGCTGCAGCATTGTTCCACTTCCATTCTGAAAGCTCTCCACAAATGCTTGAAATGCTTCCTTGCTATTTTCTTATTGCACAGTATCTAGGCAATGTGTTAAGGTGTCACTTTTGATGTACGTGACTACTAACAGCTAAACAGCATGTCGACTTTGCAGAGAGACACTCTCAAAGACATGATCTTGTACATGTAATACCCCTCAAACGTTTGGGGTCATAAGAGTGACCATTTTCTATGACAACACCACGGCAACATACTTTTACCCCAAAAGAAACTTTTTCTTTAGCCTTTAAATTGAATTCAACTCACATTTGTTTGCATAATGCATTTTACAATTGCTCTCATAAGCAGCTTTGCAAGGAAAAATCCAGGTCCAAGCCCACGATGAGCAAGCCAGGGACAGTTGTGGCAAAAAAAGCTCACTGAGATCAAGAGGAAGAAACCTTGAGAGAATCCAAGGCTCAAAAGTGAGAATCCATCCTCCTCTGGTCAACACTGGATGGCAAAAGTAATAACATAAAATGTAAAAATATTAGAAAAGGAGATGTGGCAGTTATTTTGATTAGTCTGTAGGAGACAGTGATTATAGTTAGAGGTATTGGTGAGGTATGACAGTGTCATTTCTTTTTAGTTCAGTGTTTCCCACAAATGACCGACAGTGAGTTTATAGGCGTTAGTACAGTTATGGATTTTCAGGCAGTACTGGCAGAACCCAGGCCAGGGAACACAGGATTTACAGGCAGGCTGTACAGCCAAAACAACTCCCAGTGGGGCATAAACTCTGCTGGGGAGGCCAGGATACAGAGTAGACTCCCTGCGGTCAACCTACACGCAGTCAAAACAGAAAGGAGAAAGCATCTCAGCCTTTGGGATAAAACCCACTGAGGCATGAGATGAGAAGAAAAGAGTTTTTGTTTTTAGATTTTTTCTCTTGTTTGTTTTTCCCTTGTTCAGTACCAGCAGAAATCAGATAAATGCAAGAATAGTTAAATGTCTCTGTATCTGACACACAATGCAGAGTGCTTTTTAAAACATTGTCAGAGCTGACGGCAATCACAGCTGATGACTGACAATAGCAAATCAGGCAGAAGGAGCGCCCCCTAGGCAAACAGTCACACAAAGAGTGTAGCCCCTTCAAAACAACCTGTTTCAGCTGCAGTCAATCAGTCAGATGCTCACCCACAAGGGCTATTTCTTATACACATCTCCTATGCTACTGAATAACATTTATTGATTATTGGTTGAATGTGGTCTAATAAGTAGTGTATTCTTTATATTCCTATTTCACATGATGCCTTGCACAAAATGTGTGTTAACTTTCTGGCAGACAGCAGTACTGAAGTTTTATAATTTTATCATAGAAAAAATATCTTTATTCTGAAGCAACAGTATGTGTCGTCATGGAAAATTCTTGGTGACCTAAACTTTTGAGTGGTAGTTTTACCATGTGTACACATACAAAAACTTGCTGTTTCCTCCTAAATGTTCTTAAAAATAAAGTGCTAATAAGGGTTCTTCCAGTCCATGCAATAGATCAGGGATCTATCCCTTTTCTACTAAGGATAATCCCTTTGCAACTTGTAATGTACACAGCTGACCACGTTTCTGTGTCCACCAGAAGATTACAATGTTTAATATGCAACACAATAATGAATCATTATTGTGTAAACTACACAATATGCAACAACAATAATGCAATAATTAGCATACTCCGCTTGACTTCATGCTCATGCAGCAAAAATGGTATGTAACCATTGGTTCATGATGGAAGAACTATAAAACTGAAACATTTCATATTAACTTGCACTGAAAATAAAAGCATAACTTGTCTGTTCTGTCAATTTATCAACCATCCAAGACCAATCAACAACCTTGATCTAAATATATTTTATTTTTGCAAATAATCAATGACAAACATTTATTGCCATTATTGTCATGTTCATCATATTAAAGAGTGTGTTTGGTTAATGTTTATATAACACATTTTTGTGGCTTAAAGAAGACTACCTCCTCTACTACGGTGGCTCAAAGACTGAAAACCATTGCCATAGAAGACCTTCACTTGATTTCTTGAAAAGCCTCACAATGGACTGAGCCTTTAAATAATGTTAAAAATTAGATGAATAGATTTTGCACATAATATGTGTACACCAGCAAAAGGTGTTCCTAGAACTCTACGTCCAAGTCATGAACCATTTAGAAACCTTTATTTTTAAGAGTGAACCAAGACAGAATCTTGAATGAAGAAGGATGATTGGGGTCTGATAAATTAATTTGTTATATGGTCCAAGAAGTGCAAATTTTCTATTCAGTGTTGATGTGCCTGCACAATGTTCTTCCCATGAGATGATATAGAACATTTGCAAAGTATTTCATTCATGCATCTTCACTTATCTCCCACAGATTGTGGTTCAGTCTTTAAACCCTAACAATAAGTCCACTAAGGCTGAAATCAAATCCACTGTTAGCTCTTGATAGGTCTTGCTAGGGTGGGATGCACACAGACATGAAAGATTTGCTTCAATGCTTTTGGGGCCGGCTGCCCAGACTGTGAAGAAAAGTCTGAAAGCATATCCTACCTATGCCTCATATGCTGCACGGCCTACTCCAGAAGCAACAAATGGGACCTTCACTGGGTCCATCACTACAATGTTGTGTTAATGTTGTGCAGCTGCTCAGCCAGTGCTAGCTTTCCCACAGTCCTCTGCTGTGCCTGTGCTGGTGTGAACTCTCTCAGGTAGCGTGGGGCTCTGGAGGAGTGGATTGCATAATCCTCCTCCCCCCCCAGCCAGCAGAAAGAAAAAGAAAGGCTGGAGAATGAGACGGATGGACTAATTATTCTGTACATATTGCACTGGAAACGGCACAGAGGCAAAGTTGGGTCAAGCTGTGAATCAAAAGATTTGGAATGCTTACAAATCATGGCACCAATTCATCACTTCTTAACCTTTTTTTAACTGAGGGACAACTAAAAAATTTGTTCCTAAGTAGTTCACATTCATTTGCTTTGTAGATCACCTAAGTGTAGCTAGGCAGCTATCTTGTTATGCATACATCATACTTGTTGCTGGATATTCAGTATCATTTGAGAGCCTTGAAACAAACCATAGCTCATGCTGGAGATGAAAGAAACTCTGTCTGTGTAAGGCTGAACTCTATCAATGACTACTTCCCAAAAGTTCTCACATAACTAAACACTATGCATGTCAAAAGTACCATAAAGCTTTTATACCAAGAGTCAAGATGCAGCTTTATGGACAACTTCTACTAACATGCCTTGCAAAGTAATGAACAAGTGTCAAAACTGCCTTAAGGCTGCCTGGAGTGGCTCAGCAGGCTAAGACACTGACACTAGGACCAGAGGATTGCAAGTTTGAATCCCAGTCATGCTGTTTGCCATCAACAGCGAAGGCCCAAGAGAGCAAAAATTGGCCGTGCTGTCTCTGGGTGGGTAAATGGACACATTGCAATGTCCACTGGCTCAGGCATCTACTGATTGGTCCATTCAGAGCTGGGAACCCTGAGCTTTCCTCCGAGCGTGTTGGCTCCCCAGTGACGGTGTATCAGCGGTAGTTCAAAAAGATTCGATGGCTGCATCACACGCAGTGTGAGGAGGCTTGTGCATGTATTCACCCTCCTAGAGTCAGGGACAGTGACAGGGACAAAGTAATGAGGAGAGCCCCCTAGTGGATAAGATGGGTTAATTGGCTATTACCACATTGGGAAGGGGAGAAAATTAGCAACAAAAAAAAAACTACCTACCAACTACCTTCAGAAACATTTCTGGCAAGATATAGTAAAGCTGCTAAAATAGCTTTAAAATCCCAGTCCTATACACTACCATTTGCAGCATGCTGCACATCAGAGGCAGCAGAAGCACAAGCCTCCACTGAGATTGTGTTGATTTAAGGAATAACAGGGTAATAACACTACCTACTGAGTCATAATAGAATCCAAGAGGGAGCCTCTGGGAGACTAAACTGTATCTAATGTGCTAAAGGCCTCTCAGGCTTTCTAGTCATTTCCGTGCTTAGCATTCGAGCCTGTCTCACATTGCTACACATAGCTTGCATTTCACCCCAGTACCTGTCTGTGGCCAGTCAGCAGGTTAGAGCTCAGGGACACAACTTTTCCTTATGCCTCTGTCAGACTAGGAGCAAAGTGAGTCAGTGATGGAGGCCAACAAATTAAGTAATCTTCACTGCCAAAGACTTTACAGCAGCAGTTCAGCAAAACACAGAATTAAATCTACTACTTAATCCAAATAGAGTTGATCAGTCAAGACATGTTTGGTGTCCAAATTTTGCTATTATAGCTTTCAGAGTTGCACCATTATTGGAGCTAACAAATTCGGGTAGCTTCTGACCACCAATTGTACATACCAACCATGGTATGCTGTGTTAAGTAATCCCAGTCCATGTTGCATAACTAAATAACAGGTCCAAATTCTGGTTCATTTGCATTAGTGTTGGTCTGAGACATACAACTGCCTTAATTATTTAAACTTTAGCAGTTGCAATGTCTATCATGCTGATGTAATGTTCTTCCTACAAATGTTGTTTGGGCCTACACAACAGTTAGTAGAACAATCTACAAATTTAAAATCTACTACAAAGTGCTCAACATGTAGCTTCAGGTGAGTCAAACGTAGCCCAACTTTGATGTTTCTCCGAGTTCTGTTATAGTTCCTCTACCCCAGCAATGAGGGGAAATTCCACACACCTTGCGGTCTCATACAGTGTCATGTCCTCACATACGAGTGCAACATCTGCTGAGCTCACTTCCTGCACTTTGAGATACAGGAAATGGGTGTGTAGGTCCCGTTAACAGGGCATTAACCATATTAGAGAGAGGCAGAAGATATATCCAGGTAAAGGGTGATTAATTGTCCTCAAGCAACATTGGGAGACATAAATCATATCACACCACCATAACAAGCCATTACCGCCACCATGTGGTGACTACAAGATGAGGCATTGCATCTTAATTAGCTAGTCAACTCAAAGTGATCTTCATTTGTGAATCTCAAAATATTCATAATTATCTATTGAAGGTAACAGCCCTTGGATTCATTAGTCCATTAAGAAGCAGATGATCCATTCCTTTATAGTGGAATCGAACGTTAGCATTAATAAATGAACAAGAGTTGCTCTCTTCACCTTTGTTTATTAACCTTCATGAACGCACATGAGAAACTGCAATAAAAATATAGTCCGGCCATAACATAACTCAGACGGGTTGCATTCTAGTGTGTTATACATGGCACCCTCATGGCTACACTTGAGTAATGAAATGTATATTTAGGCAAGTATATGTAGAAGGAGTTGCAGCACATTAAGGAAGTAATCTTCACCTCAGTGTGGATCCATCATCATCATTCTGAAAGAAGGTTTCTGTAGTGTGTGTGATGCATGATGGGGGGAGCCAGATGCCAGTGCAGAGAAACCAAGTTGGTTGCAGAGGCTGCATCTGTTCCATAAGACCTGCTTTGTGCATGGCTCACATGGTAAAGACACGATATGGCACAGAGTCTGGGTCAGTTTCTTTTTATTTCTTTCATTCCACGGAAATATATGTATGTATAAAAACAGGCATGGATATGCTGAATAGGCCCAGCTGTTGTAAAATACAGTATTTCCACACAAATCGACCATCAATCACTCACCAAATTCAAAACAATGTATTGTACATGGACAACTGGGAATAGCTGCTGCTGAAGATGAGTGCTGGCTTTCATTCTAACAAATCTGAGACAGCAGTCAGTCGTGACTAGAATTGCTTAAGCAATTAAGCACCTGGGTAGAAAGATTTTGTCCAGGTGTGCACTAGTGGGTGTTTGCATGTTCTCATTTGTTACAGCAATGAGATATCAACAGGTAATGTTACATTTTTTTTACACTATTCTCTATAATTAGAAACACTAACCATGTATCAATGCTAGATTCTATAGCTACACCTGGGAATTAGGACATTAGGGACATAATTTCACAGTTGTGGTAACTGTTTAAACACTATGTAACACTTTACAGTTGGGTATTGTTACACATTTGTAAAAGCATATTCCAATAGACTTCATTTGTCATCAAGGTTTCACTTGCCAGTCTTGATCAAAGGGCAGAGAAACAGTCTTGATGAGATTATGCTTATTATAAGCAGCCAATAAATGTATGTATTGACAAGCTGATGTAGTCATGTTACCTCATGAACAGCTCCTTATAGTAAAGTATTGCCAATTAAAATACAAATGCTTAAAATCCCCTTTTTAAAATATCACTCATGTAAGCACCACAACATAAAACACACAAATCAGGACCTTCAGCCTAAGGGTATTATGTTAAAAAAAATTGTTTCAATAATAACACAATTAGCAAAAAAGACAGAGCACATTAATAAAATGAAGAACTACAAAAAGAACAAAAATGTACATTAGCTGTACTGCTTGAAGAAAAAGCATTAAATGAACTTGAGAAATTCTCCAATGACCATCTTTCACTGTCGTTCTCTGGCAATATGACCACACATGACCTCTTAAATGATCACTTTATATAGCTCCAGGGCCTAGGCAAAAAGAGAGGCTCAGTTTGCCATCACTGCAGTGTGTAATAGACAGAGAGCGATGGAACCTCAGCCAGACGGTATCCTCACAGCTACAAGACCCACTGTGAGCCAGACGGAATCCTCGGTCAGACGGAACATTTTGAGCCAGACGGAACGCTCAGGACCAGACAGAATCTTCAGCAATATTTCAGCTGCCATGTTTGCACATTAAAATGAATAGCACTATTTACTGAAAATGACCATCATTTAAAGTAAAAAAAAAAAAGAAAAAAAAAAAAACGGGCCAGAAACAGGTACTGTAGTGCAAAATGCTAGCCTGTTCATATACAGCAGGAGATGGATTTAGAAATAGTCTTCCTTAAATTACTCAAGCCAGTCAGTCTTAATTTGCTTCTTATACCAGAATTAATTAAGCAGATCCATTTCTAGCACATTTCAAAACAAAATTATCCTAGTTACTTTAGCTGTCTTACCATACTGACCACCAATGTGAGTTCTTCAACAGTAGATCAGATTAAATGATGGTCACAATCTCCCTGTCACTATTCAGTGGTTTTCTACTTTTAACTGTCTCATTATGCACAGAGTGGGGTGGACGGATTCCATTCGAGTGGAAGAGGCCAGAATTCACAGCTGAAGGCAGTCACTGGATATCCTTAGTCTTCTGGTACATGAGGGGATGCAAATAGGGGGAGAGCTGCAAATGCTGCCATTACTTTTTCAGTGTTTGTACAAAGTTCCAAAGGTCTTTGATCACCTGCAAAGAGAAATGAATAGAGAAAGGTAGAGGGAGAGAGAGGGACGGAGAGAGAGAAAGAAGGGATTCAAAGAGAAAAAAGAGGAGAAGAGTTAGTAGGACTGGAAATGGGTCTCTCTCATGTGGCAACTCGTTAAGATGCTTAATAATTAGAGCAGCATGACTCAGTTTTGACTAAAAAGATCCACATTAGCGCATGCCTGGGGGATAACGGAGGCCAGCGGATAGTTGAGGGCGGCAAGACTTGTACATACCAGAACATATGACTAGTGCCTCTTTCTGACAGACATGTCTCATATCTCTGCCTGCTGCCTGGACCAAAGTGCTTCCAGAGCTGGTTCCACACACACTTACACACACACACACACCAGCCGTTCTCCATCAGAGAGTACACCTGCTCTGCTCTGAGTATGAAATGACATGGTTCTGCTGTACTAATGGATGCTCTGTTACACTGAGGCCACAATGCATCATCACACGAACCTCATTATAGATGTAGCTGACTCTGTGTGTGCCCCTCCTCAAACACGTGCATACACACAAACACATGCAGAGGCACGCAAACATGCAATCTTGTTCATACACACACACACACACACTTTCTGATGCATCCTGAGTCTGCACATGTACACATACTAGGGGTTGACCTAGTATATTTTGGGGCTTTTTTTGCTACCAATTGTTACTATTCAAGGACACCAATAACTGATACAGTGCCACATAAAACAATTAGAACATGATGAAAAAGTTAATTATGTTCATCACATGTAAAGTGATGTATTTCAAGCCTTTTAATTTTTACTGTTAGTCAGTATGGTTTTAAAAATATCCTCAAATTATTACAATATTTCTCTGAATTTACTTTTGCCACACATTCACAAATTTAGTTATTTTATACAGTAGTGCTTGAAAGTTTGTGAACCTTTTAGAAGTTTCTATATTTCTGCATAAAATGACCGAAAACATCATCAGATTTTCATATAAGACCTAAAAGTAGATAAAGAGAATCCAGATAAACAAATGAGACAAAAATAATAATAATAATAACTGCAACTAAACATTTCCGGTTAGTTTTTTAACAATTATTTGATAGAATGACTTGTGTGCTTAGGGCCGTGGTCTTGATGCATGACCCACCTTCTCCTGAGATTCAGTTCATGCACAGATGTCCTGACATTTTCCTTTAGAATTCTCTGATATAATTCACAATTCCATCAATGATGGCAAGCCGTACAGATGCAGCAAAACAGGTCCAAACCATGATGCTGCCACCACCATGTTTCACAGATGGGATAAGGTTCTTTTCCTGGAATGTAGTGTTTTCCTTTCTCCAAATATAAAGCTTTTCATTTAAACCAAAAAGTTTTATTAGTCAAAAAGTTTATTTTGGTCTCATCCGTCCACAAAACATTATTCCAATAGTCTTCTGGCTTGTCAACATGATCTTTTGCAAACTACATATGGGCAGCAATGTTATTTATGGAGAGCACTGGTATTCTCCTTGCAACCCTGCCATGCACACCACTGTTGTTCAGTGTTCTCCTGAAGGTGGACTCCTGAACAATAACTTTAGCCAATGTGAGAGAGGCCTTCAGTTACTTAGAAGTTACCATGGGGTTCTTTGTGACCTTTCCGACTATTACATGTCTTGGTCTTGGAGTGATCTTTGTTGGGTGAGCAGTCTTGGGGAGGATAACAGAATGGTCTTGAATTTCCTTGAATACAATTTGTCTGACTGTGGATTGATGGAGTCCAAACTCTTTAGAGATGGTTCTGTAACATTTTCCAGCCTGAGAATCAACTCTTTTTCTGAGGTCCTCAGAAATCTCCTTTGGTTGTGCCATATTACACTTCCACAAACATGTTGTGAAGAGCAGACTTTGATAGATCCCTGTTCCTTAAAGAGAACAGGGTCCCCACTCACACCTTATTGTCATCCCATTGATTGAAAACACCTGACCCTAATCCCACCTGCAAATTAACTGCTAATCCTAGAGTTTCACATACTTTTGCCTCACAAATGTTATATTGGATCATTTTCTTCAATAAATAAATGACCACTTATAATATTTTTTGTTTCATTTGCTTAACTGGGTTCTCTTTATCGACTTTTAGGACTTGTGTGAAAATCTGTTGATGTTTTAGGTCATATTTATGCAGAAAAATAGAAAATTCTAAAGGGTTCACAAACTTTCAAGCACTGTACATAACAAACCTAATATGGACATGGATATAATAAACTATTCATAAACATTTTTTTGATATTTTGTTTATTTCATGAGCTATGTAAACAATAATTTACTAAATGATAAACAATATACTAATTATTTACATTCACTTTTTTTTACATACATCCCAACAAAAATATAATTTCTGGATGATAATTATAACTTCAAGTCTGCAGTTCTCATCATTCATTTCTATTCACAATGTCCCAGTGACAGAATAGCTACAGTATTTGAAATCTGTAAAGCAGTAAAGGATGAAGATGTATTACAATAATTTATGATATGATTAAATATGATATTTATCTACAAGCAAACTGGTTCCCACCTACCACCATATCTAGTTATTCAAAATACTAGTCAACTATTAAGAAAACAATAATTGACATCAGAATCATGTGTGAGTTCATGTTAACATTGACCGGGAAGATGGACTACCTGGAGGGACAGTCTAGAAGGAATAATGTTGTCATAGATGGTATTAAAACTCTTTTAATGAAAAGACAATTAATTTCACAGTTTTATGTGCTTTGAAAGACTTTTTGAAACATGTTGCAATGTTTTTAATTTAATTTAATTTAACTCAACCTTGGCATAAGGTAAGGTAAAATATGTCCCTTAAACAATTTAAACTTAAATTACTATTTACCTGTCATTTTGAAATTTAAATCATTATTAAATAATTATTCTCTATAAATAATTGAAAAACCAAAGGGTTTTCTGTCTTTTAAATAAACATTAGATATTATAAATACCGGTAACTGAAAACTGCTATGTCCTTTGGACAGATTTCAAACAACATTAAATAACTGAAAATCTCAAAAGGCATGGTATTTTTCTCACCAAAACATTGTGATGTTATTTTAAGCAAACATATTTAACTCAGAATGAGATGCCATTTTTAGTCATTCATCACTCCTAGTAGCTGTGGCACTTCTTCTTGATAGTTTTGCATCATAGCCTGCTGACTTGGCCCTTATGATTAGAGCATCACTGAAGTTTTCCATGTGACAAACATCTCTCTTTGCAGCTAAGCTCACCTTTGTTGCCACCAAAGCACTTACAAAATCAATGCCCATGCTACACAGTAAATCTGCCAGTGTTAAATTAACACTGTTAGAGTTAAATTAACACTGAGGGTGTTACATTTTGACACCCTCGGTGTTAATATAACTCTAACAGTGTTGATTTAACACTGGCAAATTTACTGTGTAGCTCTATACTGGGTCTTGTTTTTGGCAACAAAACTAAAAATACTCTCACAATCAGCATTGCTATGGAAAATTACCAATATTCCAAGCATGACTGCTGAAAGGTTGGAGAAAACTGGCTGGAACCCCCTCTTCAACTGGCCAATCTCTCTCCAGGCCTCATCAGTGAGCTTCCCTAACCCTAAAACTATATTCCGATTAGACTACGCTTTTCTGGAATTAAAAGTAAAAATGTAAGACTTTAATAAATTTAATTTAAGACCTTGGATGGATATCAGGCCATTTTTAAGACTTTTTAAGGCCTTAAATTTAAAGTTTTGAAATGTAGACTTTTTAAGACTCCGCAGGAACCCTGTTTTTACCCTCCACATGGCGTCAACAGTCTGAAAAACACACACACACACAAACCCAAAATCCTTTTTTCATAAATTTTGACAGTATTCTTCACTACACTTTGAACTACACTACACATTAAAAGTGAATATTTCAGAATACCTGTATACTGTATTAATATATTATGTAATATGTTAATATGTTATAATAAATGTTAAATGTCTAAAAAAAACGATAATCATAACTTTGTTATTTTTATATTCACAGACACAGGCTATGTTGCAGTATAAAAACAACATGGTCTATATATTGTGTTGGAAAGCACTGTCATTTATAAAAAGTATCTACAGCATATATACTGTAGGTACACATAATGGCTTAATTTAAAAATGAATGGCCTATGTATAGAAATGAAAGGATCTCTATGTTAGTAATATTATTTCCTGTAGCTCCTTGATGGCTAACATCAAAATCATAATTGCACACTGTGCAAAATGCATGATTTGGTAGTTTAAAGTGGTGGAGGCATGGCCATTGATCCTAATACTTCATCAGGAACTTCTGAGGGGCATAAACTCACTTCTTTATAGATTTGCTGACCCCTCTTTCTTTGTCAGTATGCTTTTGATGTCATGTGTATTATTAACTGCAATGCACACACATACGCAAACACACATCATAGAATGAATGAATGAATGTTACACTTATATAGCGCCTTTCTGATCATAGTCACCATCCTTATCATATTTGGGTTTATCTTATTAGGTTACCACACGCACTTGCGAGAAAACACTTTGTCCGCTGCTCGTGAGACTCTATGCACATGTAGTTTGGAAGGTCTTCACATGTAGTCTAGTCGGCCTATTCAACTGGATGACATCAGTAGGCTACCTTATTTTTTATTTATTTTTTACTTTAAGCTTTACAATATTTTTTATATAGGTCTGGGTAAAGTAACAAAAAAGCTGGAACAAATATTCCGATATGGCGGAACAATGGGTTTGCGCTATGACATTATGCCGGTTGGTCTTGCTTTATTTTTCATAAGTTGGTACACTTAATAAAATGGAAGCAATTCACAATTCCCATACACTACCAATTACCTTTCAAACAGTATTTAGCACCGTCCTTCCAGTAAAACCAGTCAAAGTACAAAGATGGACCGAGAGGGATGAAAACCAGATTCATTAGTTTCGTTTTTCCGGCTTCCTGGCTACGCTGGTAGTCTATATGAAGAGTTTTAAACCTAGCGCTCTGATTGGTCGAAGTGTTCTCTTCCAGAGCAGGTTGCTGTCCAATGCGGTTACAGATATAAATGAGTTCCCTAGTGCGTGAATGCACAGACAGTGAACACAAACCCATTGATGGCTTTTCGCGTAAAGTGATAAATTGTAGTAGCATAGTTTGATGTCTAAATGCGTATCTGCTATGCAAAATGCGTAAAGGTTGGCAGGTCTGCAACCTTGACATCAACTGATCTAATTCGGGTCATATTATATGCTAGGACAGGCTCCACTTCAGAAGGGATGTATTAGTAATACAGTGCAGTGAAAACCACATGGGCTCCAAGCATAATCGCTCACATGTAAATCAGCAGTGGGTAACTGACCGTCAACATTCCAAATTCCATTTTTTTGTTGTTTTTGGAGCTAAAACATTCAGAAGGTCTTACTGTATGTTTAGCTGCCAGCATGGTACAATGCTGCAGTCTGCACTAAAGAAACTCATCTTCACTTTTCCCTGAAGTCGGAAAGCCCATCCAAATACTGATTATCTCTGATCTAGCTGTAAGTCGGAGAGGCCTTGAAGTTGCTGAAGTGCCTGGTACCAACAGCATACCTCCATCCAGTTCCTTCATTAGGGAGCGCAAGAAACACTTTGCAGAGAACAGAAAAAGAGTGAGAGAGAGACAGAGAGAGGGAGCTAGAAAAAGAGAGAGATGCCCCTAAATCATGAGTAGAGATGTTAGCCATGGCAGCTCCCTCCTCCCTTCTCTCTGTGCTGTGAGAGGGGCAGCCTTGGACATATTTCATCCACTGCTCCACAGGCAGTGAGCTGCTCTGGAAAAATGAAAAGACCAAGAGAACGGACAGAGGGAGGAATGGGCCCTGTCAGACGCTCTTTAGCATGTGGCCCCACTGACTGCAAAAAGTCAAGATGCTAATGCACTTGTTGCACTCTTGTGTTTGAGAGCATGCTCCTCTTTACTGTAAAAGAACACTCCATCTTTCCAGGGGAATGAGTTATTGACTTTGTTCGTTTCTCAAATACAGACCTCTTTATAACAAGGATGAACTATTAATGTTGAAAGTGTAAGAGGCATAAATATGTTCTATTGTATGTGTAAATATGCTTTGGATCAAGCCAAGCAGAAGATCCTACAAGGATGAAGACACTTACTTCTTTATCTGATATCTTGAAAGAGCTTTTGGCGTAGTTCTCAAACTTCTGTTCTGTCTTTGGAAATGGTTTGCCCTGTTCAGAAACAAAAAAAAGTTTAATTTTCAGCACCTCTGTCCCTCCGCTGAGCTTTGAGAGTTTGCTGAACTTCAGCCAAGTCATCACTCTACTGATGAATAGGGTCAATTGCAGGGTGTTGGACTGCCCATACGGAGTTCATACTCTTGTTGTATCTAAAGTCTAATTCAGTTTCCCTTATCTATGACTGCTGACGTAAACGATCTTAAAACATTCATATCTACATACACTTACATTAACTTAATCTAGTGCTGTATTTCTAATCCAAACAACTTTATTGTTTATTACTCTTATAACATGCAGAAAATGTGCTCAGAAAATAAGGGTAAAGGGTTGAGTGAGCACATTTTCTAATAATCAGCTCACATACTGATATTCTCCAGAGTAGTGCGCTGCTGGTAGATAAAATCAGTAAAGTACTTTACAGTCAGGATTCCGTAATGCCTAAAGAATCAGCCGGACTGTAGAGGATCAAGGTGATGGTGAAGATGATTATCATGATTACAAGGATCTCCATGTGCAGCTGTCATCGTCACCGTCACTTTGATCCTCCTTGGAGACCATTTGGCCAGAGGCAGCAATGCCCAACTCCACGTGAAAAGTATGTGTGGTAGGTGGTCACTGGAGGTCTACGTTGATCAGTGTGTGGTGGGTTGATTGAGGAAGTGAGTTGGCTGACCCATGTTAGCTAATCCTGAAGTAGATAGCCCAATTGAATGACGCAATCAGCAAAACAGCATGAACACTATAAAGTTTGATCACTAAGACTCAGGCTAATGAGAAGCTTTATTAAATGTTAGCCAGCCCTCTGTAGAGTTAACCTTACATTAGACTACATTAGTTTATTCACGCAAGCCTTCTGTGTGACTTATGGTGTGACCACACCTAAACATGAGACTACTGTTAGAGTTCATTTGTGTCCATGATTTAATTCAAAAAGGTAAACTGTCATATCTTATAAAGTGAAATTTCAAGCCTTTTAGCTTTAATGCTGATCAGTTTGAACATAAAATATAATTTACTCTTCTGAATTGCATTTTGAACACAAATGAACTTTTTCACTTTAGTATCATTTTTAGATCTACAGCTTGTAGATCACTACAGATGCATCAATATCACATAGTATTTCTTGTTAATAATACAATATTAAAACCAGTGCCAATACTGACTCAATGCCTTTTCTATAAGAAATGCAGAAACTGGAATTTCCATCTATGCTGGATGCTAGACACACCTGAGGCTCTTCAGCGAATGTCTTACATAAAGATTACCACTGAAAACGCTAAAGCACTCTTTCTACTCAACTACCTATGTGGAGCAGGAAACTAAAGATTCCACATTTTTTGGAGAAAGTGTTAAAAAAGAAGAAAATGTTAAAAGTGCTGTTTTTGGGGTGCACTTCTTTACTGTTTGTATAAATTCCAAAAGTAGAAATGAGAATTCAGTTTCTATTTTGGTGAAGGACAACATCTTGTGGCATCTCATTAATCTAAATAATGCCTCTTCGATGCTGTGCAGCCTTAAATCATGATTTTTGAAAAACAAAAAAAATACAAGCCCCTACATTTACCAAACTGTAAGTACCGGTATGTGTTTTTATATTACAAATTATAAAACACTATCGCTTGTGGTTAAATTTGGTGAGTCTTTTTTTTTTTTTTTTTTTTACAAAAAAAACATGAACAATTACCATTTCTCTCATGTAGTTGCTGTTTAAATCCATAAAATTGGGCATGCAGACTGAGACAGAATACCTATGTTTTAAGACTTTAAATGATCTGTTTTGTTGATTTAAACAAGTAACAATACGACAACTGCACACTTCAATGCAGTTTATTTGCTGAATTTAACTTAATGGGAGAAACAATTGCCTTTTTATTACATAAAGAATTATATTCAGCAAATAAAGTGTGCTCTTAGCAGAGAATGTGCCACCTTCTTTTCCCTTAGAAACTGTAACTTTTGCATGAGATTGCATCATCTGCATCTTGTACCATCTACATCTTAAATACTACTTACATATTTTGGAACATTTTGCTGTTTGGTACCTTGCATACAAGCAGTTTAGTCTCCTCACCCGTGATGAGCTCTTGGCACAGCTTGCTTCAACCATTTGGCAAAATACCATTGTGTTTATCACAGTTGATTAAAAACTATGAGGTGAGTAATTCAGCTGGTTGACAAAATACTTAATCACTAAACCACATCTGTACAAACTGCAAATGCCTTCATGTCCTTGTGACATGTAGCAGCATTTGCACAGGCTGTTAAAACTGTCTGAACAGTAAATGTTTTCTACCATAACTAATGCTCATTAATACTAATCCCAGAATTATGTCTCACTTTCTAATGAACAGATTTCAAACTCTCTCTCCCTGTTTCATTTTCAAACTGAATGGAATATCAGCTTTAGTTTCACATCTCTAGTTGGATAAGTTATAGCTGTGCTAAAGCAAATACACAGTGCTTTGTTTCTGATTATTTTTCAAGTTTTTATCCACAAAAACAGATAAAATAGATAAAATAGATAATTCACAAATCAACAGTAAATATATTCTAAATATAAAAGCTTGTGATGATTACCATCAGTATACAGAGGGGAAATATCACCAGTTAACTTTGAATAGCACTTTTTCCTGAGGAAATAAAGAGCTTCAGGGGAAAGAGTCATTGTTAACTTGTCTTAATTACAGGTGAATACTGCCAGTATTGAGATACTTCAGGAAGTGGAATATGACTGGGTGTATTTACGCACCTCTTTCGCTGCTGTTGCTAGTCTGTTCTTGACCTCACTTATGCTGGGCTTGTTGGGAGATTTTCCGGAAGGCCCTGCTCCGGACTTGTCTTTCCCTTTCACTGGAACCTGCAAATAAACAGCTACATTTCAATGTAGTTCTAATAGAGTTCTAATAGAGAAAATGTTTAGTGTATGAGGAAAACAACTCAGGTAGGACAAGGAGTTCACATTACATGACTATATAATATGTCGCCTGATTCATACAATTAAAACTTATTTGGTATAATTTTTAAGCTTATGAGCAAATTCAACCTTGAAATAACCATACTTGAAATTATCTCAGCATTAATCTGCCAATGATAATTGACAGCCACAGAGCTATTATGCACAAAATATTATGGTTAAAGAGTTGGCAAAAGAAAAATGCTGAAGTAACACTGCTAATCAATCATCTTTCATGTTCTCATCAGCAACCTGATGCCTGATGTATGTTGAGAAAACCTTAAAGCAGAGATTGTGTGTAATGGTGCCAGGAATCAGTCACTGAAACCAATCTAAGCCTAACAGTACCATACTCTATTCAGTTCTATTAACTAATGGCCCAGTCAGACTCAGCGAGGGAACTGGAGTTGGATTAAAGTAAAAAAAAAAAAATGGCACAGAATTTTCCACTAATGACATGACAGCACCTTCTGATAAATATGGCGGGGTACAAATTATCCTTTTATTGCTTCCAAGCAGGAGAGGACAAGCCCAAACGGTTGAGTGGTGGAGAGGGGAAGGGACTCTTTGCCAAGAGGAGGAATAAAGGGGTTGTTTTTCAGTGTCGGCATCCTTGTTTCTCAAAGCCCCAGTGTGTGAAAGAGGTCAAGACTCACAATCAAAGAAATATAAGAGGAGACAAACACAGACCAGCAGTACTAATGTATACATTATCACCATTACTGAGAAAGCACTCATTCACTCAGCTGAGTATCAGGTACAACCAAAATACAAAAGAACCTACAATCACTCTGGAGGTCTGTCATAATGTGGGTAACAGGGAAAAACTATAACACCACGATACCGAAAGGTAATTTAAGGATACATGACAGAATACAAGTTTTTCTTGAATGGGGAACAAGTTGCATCCAACAAAATGCACTAGCAAAACAACAGCACTACACTTAAAGTGAAGACACAGTATACTGGCTGTACATTGGGTGTTTATGTATACAGGTTGATAACCTGTCTAAACTGTTATTTTTGGGATAATGTAAAGATATTATTAGTGAGCTGACAATATTGTCTTATGAATAGGAGAGGATTACATAGTTTAAAAAATATACGAAAAGACATTTTCCACAATATACAACAAAAAACAATATTTTGCTTTACTGATTAAGATTAGGATTAAGAACAACCAATTTAGCCAATGTGATTTTTCACACAACGGAATTTGACCTTCGGATTTAACCCATTCGTGCAGTGAAACACACACACACTAGTGAACACACTAGGCTGTGAGAATTTGTGACCGAAGCGGTGGGCAGCCCTTATCCACCGGCGCCCGGGGAGCAGTTAGGGGGTTAGGTGGTTGCGACCTTCTGGTCACAAAACCAGATCCTTAACCACTAGCCCATGGCTGCCCCATAGTTGGTACAGGCAAGTCTGTCAATACAGTACTACATAAAATGCAATATGAATACAATGTTTCATTTGCCGTGCCACACTAAATTCAATTAAACAAAACTACCCATACTCTGCCACCAACTACTTATTTTCTGCATATAATTTATTCACTAAAAATCAACACTGTGTTTTTACAGTCTATTAAAAACTTAAGTGTACTGATATTTCCTTACTCGCATAAATCACCTCTTTTGCAACAAAACATGCAGTTGTTCAGTGTTATCTAAGTGATGACCATATCCAAGATAATTAGAAATGTGTACTATGATGTAACTTACCAAGATAACACAATAGTATCAAATCTATCTGAGCATGCTGTTGGTAGCATTTAAAGAATATTAACCTGCCTTTTGCATCATTCTTCATTACAAGGAAATCATAATTAGTATTGTTTAACTGGGTTCTTGATAGCATTTTTAAATGTGGTAATTCTGGTTCTTTATTGTCTGGTCCATTATATTAAACCTCATAAAAACTTGATGATGTGATGTGTATTGTTGAAATATCTTCAAGTAAAGTGATATTACATTTTTGTCCAATTGCATAGCTTTAACATTCAAGCTTGACATATAATCTGCATGTGATAAAGTTCACACACACACACACACACACACACACACACACACACACAAGTGCGCATACATACACACAAGTGCTGTGTATTACTCAAGCAATAGCCTGTCCATACATGCTACACAGCCTGGAATCCACTGATTGCAGGGTGATGGACAGAGCCTTGTTTTTCCAACAAGATCAGGGAATTGAAAGAGAAAGAGCACAAGAATTGATCATGATGATGCAACTCAAGTCCTAATGTCTTAACTTGTTTTACTGAACTGAAATATTACCCACATTTGAAATATAAAATATAAAAAAAGCACATTTGAGAGGCTGTCGGCATAGAGATTCATCATCATTGTCTTTTTCCTCTTCCTATAATCCTCTTGTCCATCTTTAAAGATTGACACTCGTGTCACAGATCAAAAGGTATCAAATTAGAGGACAAATGCACACAGAGACACACATATGCTCTCACAGTGCTGGCTATAGGCCATGGAGGCCCAGTGTGGTGTAGTCATTATAAAGCTGGGTGTTTTTTTTTTCCTTGGGAGAGGACAGCTGTGGAGCAGAGACAGCTGATAGGCAGAGAGCACAGCCAGCTTTTTAATCTGCGCCAGACGCTGATTACAGATGCCACGGGACAACACTTAATCACTAGCACGCCAGCATTTGATGTAATTGTCCATCCTCAGTGCACACGCACACACACAGCCAAGACACGTCAGTATGTCCTCTCTGACACCACTGAATGCCAATTCACGTATGTTTTTGGAAGTCATAACTGACAGCACAGCTTAACCAAAGTCAGTGTCTCACGAAGAAACAGTAACACTGATCAGCATCATCACTACAATGATGATCCACCTGATTTCCTGATTTAATGATTATCTGACTGTGTATATTTCAATAAACTAGCACAAATTATATCACTATCAAAGCTGAATCGAATGGCATTTAGCCACACTAAGCTAAAATAACCTCACAATGCAAAAGTATTCAACCCCCTTGGCATTTTTAGTGTTTTGCTACCTTACAACCTGAAATAAAAATGGATAATTTGAGGATTTGCATAATTTAATTTACAGAACGTTCATACAACTTTGAACACTTGATCTTTTTTTTTTTTTTACTGTGAAGCAAACAACAAATAGGACAAAATAACAGAAAACTTCAGTGTGCCTAACTATTCAACCCCTAAAGTCAGTACTTTGTAGAGCCACCTTTTGCGGCAATTACAGCTGCAAGTCACTTTGAATAAGTCTCTATGAGCTTGCCACATCTTGCCACTGGGAGTTTTGCCCATTTCTCCAGGCAAAACTGCTCCAGTTCCTTCAAGTTAGATTGTTTCTGCAGGTGAACAGCAATCTTCAAGTCTGACCACATATTCTCAATTGGATTAAGGTCTGGGCATTGACTAGGCCATTCCAATATATTTACACATTTCCCCTTAAACCACTCAAGTGTTGTTTTAGCAGTATGTTTTGGGTCACTGTCCTGTTGGAAGGTGAACCTCCATTCCAGTTTCAAATCACTGACAAACCAATACAGGTTTTGCTCAAGAATACCCGTGTACTTGGCACCATGCATCTTCCCCCCGACTCGAACAGTTTGCCTGAAAACCATCCCCACAGCATGATGCTGCCACCACCACGTTTCACTGTGGGGATGGTGTTCCTGGGGTGATGAGATGTGTTGGTTTTGCACCAGAAATAGTGTTTATCTTGGTGGCTGGAAAGTGCAATTTTTGTCTCATCTGACCAGAGCACCTTCCTCCATATATTTGGAGAGTGTCCCACATGTCTCTCAGAAAACTCAAAATGAGCATTCCTATTTTTGCCTGTCATTAAAGGCTTTTTTTCTGCTCACTCTTCCATAAAGTCCAGCTCTCTGGAGCATAAGGCTTATATGGACAGATCATATGGGCAGATACTCCAGTGTCTGCTAGGGAACTTTGCAGCTCCGTCAGGGTTACCTTTGGTCTCTGTGCTGCCTCTCTGATTAATGCCCTCCTTGTCCGGTCTGACAGTTTTGGTGGGCGGCCCTCTCTTGGCAGGTTTGTTGTGGTACTATCGTCTATCCATTTGATGATAATGGATTTGATGGTGCTCCGGGGGACCATTAAAGAGTTGGATATTTTTTTATAACCCAACCTTGACTTGTATTTCTCAAACACATTGTCCCTGACTTCTCTGGAGATCTCCTTGGTCTTCATTGTATTTTTTTGGTTAGTGGTGCCTTTTGTTTAATGTTGTTGCAGTCTCTGGGGCCTTACAGAAAAGGTGTGTATAAACTGACAGATCATGTGACACTTAGATTGAACACAGGTGAACTTTATTTCACTAAGCAGGTGACTTCTGAAGGTAACTGGTTGCACCAGAACTTTTAGGGGCTTCATAGCAAAGGGCATGGAATAAGACATATGTACATGCCAATTTTGAGTTTTTATTACATTTTACTTCACCAAATTAGACCATTGTGCAGATGCATCACATACAATTCAGAATAAAAAAAACATTTAAATACAGGTTGACCATAATACCTAAAAAGCCAAGGGGGGTTGACTACTTTAGCAAGGCATTGTATATACTTTGCATGAGGTGGAATGCTGTTTTACTGCCATGTTTCACTCAGACTTGTATTACAAGCTTCCTAGTCCACCAGCTAGCTTTGGTGGTTATGTCAGTGACTTCTATGCCAGATTTATGAATGAGCTCAATCTAAATATAATCTTTTGTTTTTTGTAAATATTCATACAATCTATATATAAACTCTCACACACACATTGGTCAAAGGACCCTCTATCACTACAACAGCAGCCCACTGGGCGGGGCATGAACCACAGGTTGAAAACCACTGTTTTACAGCATAATTTAGCTATAAATCCACAAAGCCTGTCAAATAAAACAGTATAAACATTACAAAATATTATTTATGCAGTTTTCATTATTCTGCTATAAATGAACCAATTTTGCAGAGCTTCTAGGCAAATATTGCAAACACACAAACACATAGCCCAAATCATATGCATAAAAATACACTCCCTCAAATCACATTCAGATGTCACTGAAGTTTGTAGACTAATCAGTGTGGACACAGCATTACTTACTGTCTAAACTTCACTACTATGGACAGGGCTTCCAAACACCAGCAGGGCTGATTACAAAAGTGATCTTGGATTGAATTCCTTTTTTATGGTGGTCAACATCACTAAACCTGATTTTAGATCAGCACTTTTACTTTTGAGATGGCGTGTCAATAAGCAGAATTGTCTAATAATGCTTTCCACATAAGTCAGTAACACACTGAATTTTTGTTACAGCCGGAACTAAGCAAAACTATGTTCTAATCTCATATTTTTCCATCTGCATACCCAAATAGCAACTGCATTAAATAAATGGAAAATTTGGGGGTTTTTTTCTCTAAAAGAGCTCTTGAAACTAGCAGATGTGCTTTATGATTTGTAATATTGCCGGTGTGTAGTTGAGTTCTAAGTGTGTAAATTGACTGTGTTAATTATAAAGCGTCCTTGGGTTTGTAAGTAAGTAAGGCGCTATATAAGTATAATGTTCAATCATTCATTCATAATATAGCACATGCTTACAATTTACTGATTAATACAAAAATGTTAGGAGTTTTTTTTCATGCTGCACAACACTGAAGGGCCTTTGTTGTTAGTCTTGCACAGGAGGTGCTACAAGAGGTCACCCTTCACCAGGACAAAAACTGAGCACTCCATCAAGTTGTTTGCAGCTTCTAATTGTTTATCTTAGAATATTTGAAAATAATAAATCTGTGATTAGTAAGGAATATAAGTATTAATTAAGAGGCTAAACTACATTGCCTTCATATCTTAATTAAGGTCTCAAATTAGTCAGTTTGAGAGAGTTGCACAATGTCTAAAACAATTTGGGCTATTTAGGTGACAGCTGAGTCCTTGTGTTTGACAGCAATGTCAATCTTGCAGCTCCAGTTCTAAAATCCTTACTATAGAAGTAAGACTCCATGTTTTATCCAGTATCTATGATAGGTGGAAAATTGTGTGAATTACAGATTTTTTCCCTTATCTATTCCTTGAAACAGGCAAATCAGTAACTTGATGAATATCCCTGGCCTTTGAGTTCTTATTAACAGAGATAATGCCACTCTTAAACTCTGTATTTGTTTATATTCTCACTGTTGTTGTTTTATAAACAGGTCTGCCAGTTTCAGATTTCTGATTGTGACTTATTTTAGCCTGAAGTGTTGCAATCGCCACTCAGCAGATGACATACATTTTATGAGCCTCCCACCTGTTTAGAAATAAAGACGTCATTCATCATCTGCTCCACATCTCCAAACCCATTCAAATTCAATCCCACTTAGAGAGGCCTTATATACTAAGCGCACCATTTTAGCTCTTTCAAATGTGTTCCACAGGCTGTAAGAACTGCACTGCATGTCCAAACTGGTGAGATTACATGTTATGTTTAAGTATGGCACCTGCAGGACTCTAGGCTTTAGGAGTACTTGGGGAACCTTGTTCAACTTTCCTGCAGTGTTCTCAACAGTTATCAAGCTCAATGGTTGGATAGGTCATGCAGCAGAGGGTGTTGAGTGTTAAGGAAAAGGTCATCTGTCGCTCTATAATCACAGAGCACTACGTTTCCGCTATCCTCAGGGCCTGCAGTAACATCAAACACCCAACCTTAATGAGGACTAATGGCAGAGGAGTGGCCTACCGGAAATAGGGGGTGTCTAAGTGTGTGAGTGTGTGTAGAGGAGGCTCAGGTTTGTAATCTTTAAAAAATTGTTAAAATCACGACTCATGTTGTAATTTAATTATGCATAACTTATTGTGCTAAATAGCTTGTGTTATGAAGTAATTTAGCAAATCAGTTTTATTTTAACTTTTATTTAAATTCTTTCCATTTTAGAATTTTAAATCCTCGTTTTCCATCAAATATAATAGAGATCATATGTATACTTATTTTCCTCTTCTCTTTTATATAACTTCAATATTCTTATTTCTGTCCAATATATTTAAGAATTATGTGAAATTACACATCTTGGAACTTTGGCTAGCTGGAAAGTAAATTGCGGTTTATTTTTTGCATTGTTCAGTTAGCCCACAGTATAATAATATGGTAAAACAAAACATGGCTACCTTGCCTGCAAAGAAATTCAAATGGGATCTGCAAAATTTAAAGTCAGTGCATCCCTAGTCATTAGAGTTGCATTCAAATACAAGCACACAAGTACATATACACACATGCTCTCGCACAGAATGCCCCTAGGATGTACAAAGTAATTAGCACTTCCACGTCAAGCACCTCTAAAGCTAATAAGGCATTAACTTGCCCCTTTTTGGTTAGGTCAAGTGAACTGACACCAGGAGCAATAGGAAACCAGATTAGTTAAGAAAGAGGAGTTAATTACTGTGCATGTGTGGTTGTGTTTGTGCATACACACGTATAACTGACTTAAGGTGTTAAAAGTAGTCTGAACACCACTAAGCAAAGGTCAAGTCTGTCCTGAAGGGGTGATTTCGACAGGTCAGATCTGTTCATCTATGAGAGGAATTTATAGGCATTGTTCTATTTGCCACTCCACAGTTTCACCCCTTGTAATCACATTTACTGGCCATTTCACATAATTGGTGACCAGGATAATTTAACGGCTTTAACTTGTTTAACACACAGAGCTTGATGGACATCTGTGAACATTCTTGCGTCATACAGTTTCTAGGACACATCAGGGCCTTATTATGGTGAGCATCATCAACCTCTTTTTACAATGCATATGTGTTCAAATGCACTTAAATGTAAACTGGGAAGATGAAGCCTAGTGAATGTATTTCAGATCCAGACAGTCAGTCACTCTGCCAGAGCTCTGGGGCTTGTAGACGAGTTTGTTTTTAAGAGCCGACCGCAAACGACCCTTTAAATTGGATGTTTTGGGATCTGAGCCACCAGGAGCTCTTTAGAATGCTTTGCGATTTCCTCGCCTGGGAAAAAGAGTGCAGGATAGCTTCAGCCTTTTCCACTATGTGCTGAAAGAACTCTTTTTGTGCATAAATGTCAGGACGGTTTCTGTCTAGTGTACTTGATTATAAAAAGTGTGCCAAAGTATTTTAAACCCACCATCACAAAGAGGCACAAATAACAGCTCTGTGGACATCAGTGTTCTCGACAGATTGTCTTAATGTTTGCTAATCAGAGTGAATGCTTCCTGAATACTATATTCATTATTCTTTTCAAAGGAACTATTTCTGGCCTAATTCAGCCATGGCAATTGGGTCTTTAATACTAACGGATAACAGACACTACGGAGCAAGCAAGGCTGTTACAAAACACAGCCATATTTTGTGGAAATGTGGAATGGAGGTGATTTCTAGTGCTACTGACTATACATACATACATACATACATACATACACAAACACATTACACTTACTTAACAAGATGTCAACATTTGGACAAGAAATAGATGAGCTAGTTGGTCACATATGTAAGTTAATGATGACACTAAACTTTTGTAAACAATTTATACTCAATGTACAACCATTAAATACACTGCTCAAAAAAAATAAAGGGAACACTAAAATAACACATCCTAGATCTCAATGAATAAAATACTCCAGTTGAAAATCTTTATTACATAGTGGAATGCATTAAGAATAAAATAACATAAAAATGATCAATGTAAATCAAAATTATTACCCCTTGGAGGTCTGGATTTGGAATCATACTCAAAATATCATACCACCCTCATGAAGTCTGTTTCTGACAGTTTGAGCAGAAACATGAATATTAGTGGCCTGCTGGAGGTCATTTTGCAGGGCTCTGGCACTGCTACTCCTGTTACTCCTTGCACAAAGGAGGAGGTAGAGGTCCTGCTGCTGGGTTGTTGCCCTCCTACGGCCCCCTCCATGTCTCCTGGTGTACTGGCCGGTTTCCTGGTATCTGCTCCATGCTCTGGACACTGTGCTGACAGACACAGCAAACCTTCTTGCCACAGCTCGCATTGATGTGCCATCCTGGATGAGCTGCACTACCTGAGCAACTTCTGTGGGTTGTAGACATCGCCTCATGCTACCTCTATGGTGAGAGATCTGACAAAATGCAAAAGTGACCAAAACATCAGCCAGAAAGGATGAGAACAGAGAAAAGGTCAATGGTCACCACCTGCAGAACCACTCCTTTATAGAGGTTGTCTTGTTAATTGCCTCTCATTTCTACCTGTTGTCTGTTCCATTTGAACAACAGCAGGTAAAATTGATTCACAGTCAGTGTTGCTTCCTAACTGGACAGGTTGGTTTCACAGAAGTGTGGTTGACTTGGAGTTACATTGTGTTGTATAAGTGGTCCCTTTATTTTTTTTGAGCAGTGTATAATCTAGTAATTACACATCATCTGACTGCAACTTGTAAGGCTAATTATTTTAGAGCAAGATATCAGATTATCACCATAATCTGAACAATGGCTTGCTTTGGTTCACCTACCTCATTGTGAGGCTTTCCAGGTTTGCTGTCTTTTTTCTCTGATGAGCCATTTTGTTTATCTGCACCCTTGCTTTTCTCTGGTACCTGAGGAGCAGAAGAGAATACATTACCTTCCCTGTTTCCAAGGCTAAAACAAGAAAACATTTCACGTGTCAGTAAGCGATGTGACATAACCAACTCTTGTGGTCTCTGAGTGGGCACAAAAAAACACGGGTTAAATGTTCCACCAGAATCTGTTTTGGCCACTAGCTCATATCTCATATAAAAATCTGTAAAATGTGTCACTATTTGGTGAGATAGTTCTTCAGATTCAAATGGATATACAGTAGTATGCAAACGTTTGGGCACCCCTGTTAAAATGCCAGGTTTGTGCGAGATTAATAATTTCTGAATTTTTTTACATCTTTAAGGTGACCTATCATAGAGATAGATAGTTAGATAGCTAGATAAAGACAGACAATGTGACAGATAATGTGGTTACATGAATACACACAACCTCTTGTAACTGGTGGTGTGACTGTGCTCAGAAATAACCAATCACATTGATACTCATTTTAAATAATTGTTAATACACAACTGTCATCAGTTACAGTGATTCTGATAAACCCCAAGTAAGGTTCAGCTGTTCTAGTAGGATTTTCTTGATATTGAATCTGTTGCAACTTGAAACAAAAAGCAAAAGCCATTGCACACAAAGAGCTTATAAAGCATCAAAGGGATCTCATGGTTGAATGACATCAGTCAGTCAGTCAGAAACAAAACATTTCCAAGACATTAGATATGCCATGGAACACAGTGAACACGATCATCAAGAAGTGAATAAAATTTGGCACAACAGTGACATTACCAAGAACTGGACTTATCTCCAAATCTGAGGAAAAGTCGAGAAGAAAACTGGTTCAGGGCGCTGCCAAAAGAGCTAATGCAAAATAACAGGAATCACAGGAATTTCTGGTAAGTACTGGCTGTGTAATGCATATGATAATCTCATATATTCTTAATATGCTGTGGGGTAGGGTGGCAAGACAAAAGCATTGTCTTACAAACATTCAAGCTCGGCTATGTTTTGCCAAAATCATGTGTAAAAACATGCTCTGGTCTAAGGAGACTAAGGTTGCATTTGGCCATAATTCCAAAAGGTATGTTTGGCACAAAGCCAACACTGAGCATAATGAAAATTACACCATAATTACAGTGAAGCATGGTGGAGACACCATTATGTTTTTTGCCAAAATCTTCAGGCCTCTGCTAAAAAGCTAAAGATGAAGAGGAAATCTGTCTTTCAGTACTGACTCAAAGTATACCTCCACATTGACAGAAGAACAGCTTCACCAAAAGTCAATCAAAATTTTGGAATGGTCCAGCCAGAGCCCAGACCTGAATCCAGTTGAAAATCTGTGGGTTGACCTGAAGAAGGATGTACACAGGACATGTCCTGACAATCTGACAGATTTGGAGCACTTCTGCGAGGAAGAGTGGGCAAAGACTGGCAAGTCAAAATGTGCCATACTGACAGACTCCTATCCAAAATGTCTGGATGCGGTCATAAATTCAAAGGGCACTTCAACAAACTATTCGTTTATGGGTGTCCATATTTATGCAACCACATTATTTTAGTTCTTTATTGTTATTTTTGCACCCTAAAAGACTTCAGTTTAATTTTCAATGGAATTGTACAGATATGTGACATTAAAGTTGAAAAAAATGTTCTGAATTTATTATCTTTGTTTGATTTTTTTAAATCACAAAAACCTGGCATTTTAACAGGGGTGCACAAACTTTTGCATGCTACTGTATACCATTCACCTAAGAGTAACATTTTACATCTCGAGTGTTTTCAATTACTGTAGCTAAAATGTAGCAGATTTAAGGCAACAAAACTTTTAGGGAGAGCCAGCCAGAGTAGAGAGTGAGATCCTCGATGCAGTAGAGCTATTCATAAAACACTCTTAATCCCCCTTCTAAATTCAGAAAATCCATTTATTTGTTATCCACAGCTTAATATTCAAGTGCAGTGTGAGGTGTGTAAAATTTACTTATCTTTGTTGCTAAAGTTTGAGGTTGCCACATCTGACATTGCTCCTTCTCACTACTCATCCAATACAAATCCAATTAATTTGGATATTTTGTATATATTTTATATATTACACTTGAGTGCATAGAGTTTACATACCCCTGGTGAAATTACATGCTTTGTTGATTTTCTTTGTGTCACAATAAGTTAATATCTTCTACAAGGAACAAATCTCTGCACATTTTATTGTAAACATACTGAATTTAAAAAACAACAAATGTGACCTGTGCACATTTGTGTAGACATTCTCTGGCATGATTAATAAATGTGTGTAAAAAAAATCAGCCCTTGTATACTTTTGCACTCATTTGTATCCACTTTTACATTTGTATCGATTTACCTGATTTTTAAGTGACTTACAACCAGCACCTCAGGCTGTTACAATTAACTAGCAAGTTGAATTTTGTTGCAATCACTCAAATTGTATTTACTCTAAACAAAGCTTATATTTCAAGTCATAGCAGAGATGTGTAGGTTGCTTATATTAAAGCATTAATCTTGCTCTTACTTTTTATCATTTAGCACAAGCCAATATGTTTCAGGGTTTTCCAACTCTCACAAATTAATAGAGCAGGCATAATGGTTTACATTTAAGTATGTAAGTAATTAATAAAAGTCCTTAATAATAATCATTAGAGCTCAGCCCTTGTAGCGTCCCTTGCTGTCATGTCAGTTGTTTGCGATGTTGGACAGTGGTTTCCTGTGGTTCTGATTGACTTGGGCTTTATCTGTGTAACTGAACACTCTTTTATGATTTTTTTTAGGAGGTTGTCGGTGAGGAGTGATAAAAGTGCTCAATAATTTGTGGAGTGTGTAGCCTGTCGAGTCATGGCCTGGAGGGCCTACAAAACACTGTCACTCCTCAACCTTGTTTGGGGAAAGAAGACATGAGAGGAAGACAGAGAGGGAGAAGAAAGAGAGAGAGAAAGTGAACAAAAAGCAAAAGGGTTAAAAGGGGAGGCAAGATTAGAGCAAAAAAAGAGAACTGAGGAGAAAAGTGGAGAGAAAACCAGATTAAGGATGGAGGGATGAGAAAGAAATAAGAGAAAGAAGGAGTTAAATGATTGTGTGACAGCAGCATTCAGCTGTCATCCCCCTTTAGGGCAGGAATCAGCACTCACAAAGCAGGTATGCATTTCCAAACCTTTGATCTACTCACACACACACACACAAACAGTTTCTCCAATATTACAGAATATACTTTTACACACACACACACACACACACACACACACACACACACATCAGTGTTTCCCCA
Source organism: Crenuchus spilurus (assembly GCA_036984385.1). Taxonomy (NCBI): domain Eukaryota; kingdom Metazoa; phylum Chordata; class Actinopteri; order Characiformes; family Crenuchidae; genus Crenuchus; species Crenuchus spilurus. The sequence continues at coordinate 55,195 of BRDA01000419.1, forward strand.
CATATATTCTACCTCCACTCCAAAAGTATACTGACAAGCACTCATTTTGTGCACAGTGACACATACTTTCTTTGAGTTTTTTAAAAATGGGGCAAATAAACAAAATAATTATATATAATTATATATTGTATATATACACTAGTATATAGTGTATGTCATTTGTGTATTGGGATGAATTTTTTGTTGACATTGTATTTTTTTTAAATCATGTTTGTGTTAAATAATGGCATAGACTAAAACAAAATATAAACACTTTTATCAGCATGGAAATGTAGTTCAAATGATAGTTCTGATCATGGAAAAGAAAATGCCAAATAGACACAGATTATTGGTCAGGGCCAATAATCTGTGAACCCCTATTGTACACTTTACTATCGAGACGAGGACTGCAAAGCGTGAAATGATCATGCTGGGGTTGTTGATTGGTGGTGGTTGTTGTTTATTTGCAAACTTTGGGAATGTAAACAATGCAATTTGGCCAAATGAGTGCTACACGTTCTAAATATAACCTTAACATGAACCTTTGCAAAAAACATCTTTTCAAAATATACAAAGTACCTTATAAACCAAGTCTAGGACCACAAACAGGCTACACAAAAAAATCACCTCTCCTACACGTTGTCTAAACAAAAAGGCCAGGTGCTGAAGGAAGCTTGGTGACAGAATGAATGGAGACTTGGGAGTGGACAGGGCAAGAGAGTGAGAGATGAGAAGAGAGAGGAAAAGAAAGGGTGTTGAGTAGTCACATGCCTTACTGTGCGTCTTGTCTTCTTACAGTATAAACTGCAGACACTGATGTGTTTAGATGGCCACTAGGCATTTAGCCAGATTACAGAGGACTTCAGTTGTTATGCTCCAGAGAACATGCTTACAGTTCCAAAAACAGATGGGTGTGGGGGCTGCATCAAACGTCACCCTGCTAAACTGCACAGCCCAGGTGACAGCCGAAGTGGCTGTAAGCTTCAGTGAATATAGACTAAAGTTAAATGCTCTTTTCATATATTTCCAGACAAGACGAAAGTGTTCAAACTACCTTTAGTGCATTCTGCTATGTATGATGCACTATGCCAGACACTGCAGTGTAAGCCAATCAGTGGAGGCTGGGATTGAATATGATGTGTTAACTAAACAATTATGAGTCTATAATGGATGTGCTGAGAAATGGTAAGAATGAGTCTCCATTCTTTGTTTGTTTTTTGACACACTCACCCTCTATATGGTCCAAAGCACATACTGTCACCTACTGGCCACTAACAATACTTAATTTTCAGAGTAAATGAAATCATAAAGACTTACTTTTGGGGGGGGTTTAACGGGGCTCTTTGTAGCTGCTTTTTCATCTTCGTCATCACTAAAAACATACAGAACATTACACTTACAAATCATAAAACAATGCAAAGAATTAAAAATGTAAGAAAGAAAACATTCTTCACATGCTACATGATAATGTTTATTGATCACATCTTTTTCAATACACAGCACAAATTTCTAAAAAGCTTATTTCACAAAATGCAATCTCACTCCTCATCGTCATCGTCGTCATCATCATCTTCACTGTCCTCATCGTCATCATCCGAGTCAGAATCCATTTTAAGTTTTTTCTGTAAAGAGAAGACAAATAAACCCTGACTCTTGGACTTTAAAAGTTTTGATTTTTAATTATGTACATTAAGTAGCATTTCAGATTCTGAATATTTACTGGTTTTAGAAGAACTTCATTCTTATCCCTCCGCTGGCTGCTAGGACAGCCCAAATAACTATTCACTCTAATCAACTTATGATATTTGGCACTATTTTCAGTTTAGGGCCCATATCTTAACTTCTTTAGCACCACCACCAGGCCAAAACTGGGAATTTCATTCATGTCTCATCTGAATTTAACTCGATCCTTGTAGTCTCCAAAAATCTTAGTCAAACTAAGATAAGCAAAGAAATTAAGTCATCTAATTGGTCAAATTATGAGAAGAACTAGAAAAGACAGTTATGCTTGGAACAGCTGAAGGTAGAAGAGGACGCCATCAACAGCATGGATGGATACAGTCACTGGAATCATGAATGGGCCAATAAGAAGTCTGAAGAGCCAATGGAAAAATCTTTGTAGATATATAGTCCTGCACAAGTGTTAAAAAGCTAGTTATCTCAGCAATAAAATGTATTTTGCCTGTTAAAATGCTATACAACATTACACGACATTTAAATAAACATACGATTCCTGACTTCTCTATTCAGTACAGTCTCTGCATGGATTTGTTCAATTCCACCAGAAGCAGACCTAGTTTACTTTAATGAGATACTGATTAGATGAAGCAGCAACTGAATTGTACCCAAACTCCTTAAGGAGAGATGAATAAATGGTTACACTTACATAACATACATAAACAGACACTATTTCAATAACTATTTATTTGTACATTTGCATATAAACTAAAATTCTTATATTTCAGAGAAAGTAATGCTTTTTGAACAGACATATTTTCAGATCATTTCTCAGGCCTCAGACCTTTCCACAGTTTGCTATATTTAAACTATTTGTAATGTTTCTAACTGATTTCAAATTACAAAACAACAGCTATAACAGAATGCTGAGTAGCAAAGGAATACAAGACAAATAAGTGTAATAAGACATCTAGAATACTACTCACTACTCACACATTTGTGACAATATTTGCTTACTTGTGGTACTTTCCCAGGGCCCATAGTGGATGGCCTCTTCACTGGTGATGTGTTATTCTCCTCCTCCTCTTCCTCCTCGTCAGATTCCTTTACACCTAAACACAACAGAGCGATCACAATGAATAAGTATTCTCAGAAAATACAATGACAATTTCTGTATGTAACATCACAGTGCTATTACACATTATAGTGTCATATCACATAGAAAACAAAATTAAAATTAAATTCAGTAGTTTCTAATACATCATCATGAGACAGCTCAATAAATAAAAAAATAACAAAAGCTAACAAAACACATTACAAGCTCTAATACTACACAACTTTTTACACATAATCCTCAGATTTATAATATCTAAAAGTAACATTTTCTGATCATAAATTTGTTAAAACTCTATTTAAGACATTATGGGCCACATGACATGAAAATTATGGCCAGCAGTACAGTAAAAAGAACTTACAATTGTGATTTAAGACTGTTGCTGCCATATAGGAAAACTATTTCCAGCAAACCGGCACAAGTTAAAAAAAAGGACTTAAAAGTCAAGTAAACTATTATAAAAGACTCACAAACATAAAAAGCATTAATTAAAATAATGGATCCACATTTCAATGGGAAGTTATAACTGTAAACAAGTAGAGCGACTACTTACTAACAAAATGTTGTCCACTTATGTAGACTGGACCAGCACCGGACTGCAAACGGAATGAAACCGGAGGGGTGACTTCAAAACCCCCTAAACTTAACTAGAAAAGACAGAAGGAGAGCTCATTGCTCAAGTAGAACACGGGACAATAGTTTATGTATTTAAATAGAGGTCTAGGTGCCCATTACAGTGCAAACAGTAACACATAAAAACATAACCACAGTACTTACAGCCTAGACCTATACCAGACACTAAATCATCTGCATCTTTCATGCTTAATCTTCAATCTTACAATCTTAAATCCACTTCCAAATTCCAACTATTAGACACTGGTGCATTCTGAACATAACATACCAGCAATCCTCAGATAGGCCTAAAGATAAACAAACGTTCCTTCAGAATTTTGTTGCGCAATTTTGGAATTTTGCGCCGACACCAGATTGTGAATGAACATTCCATTGTGTCAAGTATCAGAATTTCTGTCCTTAGCAACTAGATGTAAACAGCTGATGGTATGGGAGGATGTTCTGGTTAATGTTTATATGACAGCTGTGTAATTACATTAAAATGGCAAGGCATTCCGAGCAATCAAAATCAGCAAATATCTGTTTCGACAAAGAAGACATAACTGTTCTGCTGGACAGAAGTTTGCAATTAAGGTTTATGAAATACAGGGTTTGATTTTTATTTTACAGTTATGTCCAAAAGACAAATGTACTCACAGAATGAGACTTTCTGTTCTGTTTCCACTTCATATGTTGCACATAAGAATACATTCAAACATCATTTATACCATTCATTACAATATTTTACACTATATTATAGTATACATATACTATATATTTGAAAACAGTTTGTAAATATAGACACGTTAGATTAGATTTAACTTTGCCAATATGATTTGCATTTAGTCAGTGTCAATGTTTTTGCTGAGAATACCACTGAAATAATGCTTGGACAGTGATGCCCCCCTGTCCTGACTACTGTTGAATAAATGATGCAGATAAATAGACTCATTAATTGCAAAACTACATCCATATGGTAAAACAGTACATGGTATTATAGACTAGATGTGAAGAATATTTTTTTAAATTATATCCATAGAAGCTTCATGAGTCCTCACTCAGACGCACTCACATAATGTAATGCAAACTCTTTTCTGTTAGTAAGGAAAATAAAGCATTCATCTTGACTATGAAATCAGTCATACTTTCCCTAACTGATGTTGAATAGGGCTGCGATTAATGAAGTCATGGAGAGTTTTTGCTAGTTGTCCCAATGATGCAACAGTGTCCTGGCCCAGCCTTTGAACACTTTGTCAATCATGACTCGACCAGCTTCAGCAAAGCAGGAATTTTTATGAGGAACATTCTTCCAGCACTATAAAACACACATCTCAACAAGCAGACATGTGCAATAACAGAAAATGTATATTTGCTTAGAAGGTCATCCATAACTTTGTAATTTTAATGTAATAAAGCATTAGAGTCGCCATTTAACTGCTCATGTGTAAAACGTGCCAAAGATATTGCATAACAAAAACAGCCTGGATATCACCCTATAATAACACAAAACTTTGTCAGAGCTGAGTAAAATAGTTGCCCAGTTGCATTGTTTCCATGATTGATGTCAAAGCAAAAAAACATGCATATAAGACAGAAACAGATTAATCACCCGAGCATTTATTTAGTTTAATTAAGCTAGAGGTTTATTTTCTAGACTAATTTCTTTGTAGGCCAGTTTTTATAGACTATCTATGCATACAAAATGCAAACAGCAAAGAGGGCTTCTTTCACATTTAAATTTAAATTAGATGGGTCTGCAACTTCCACTCTGTGGCTATAACTTCCAAAACTAGTCACTAGCTATTGTGTAATTAAAAAATTATAAAAACATTTAAAGGTACTTTAACTCACCCGCTGTTGTAATAAAAACAGAGACTCAATAACTGCGTATACGGAGGACTCATTAACTACAAACCTATGAAGATTTAACAACCATTAAATTGACAGCTTCCTGTAGTCTGTATCACTTACAGAAGGTAGAATAGATGGCTTCAGCACGGCAAGAGGTATTTTAGTTGTCTTGCCATCGTATGTCACTCCTTCAATCTCCACTGTATGAAACTTATCCTCCGCTTCTGCTCCCAGACAAACCTGAGACAAAAGAAAAGTCAGCTCTTCATAAAGACAAATTAGTAGGGATGCCCCGATACCGATACCAGCATCGGGTATCTGTCCGATACCATGTGCGCGTACTTGTACTCGTATTCATAAAAGTGCTCCGATA
>BRDA01000421.1:18604-56120 GCA_036984385.1 Crenuchus spilurus
ATTAAAGAGATAAGTAAAGTGTCATGCAAATGTTTGGGCACCTCTGGTCAAAATTTCTATATAGCTAAGCAACTAAAAGATGACATCATTTCCAAATGGCATAAAAGCTAAAGATCAGATATTACATTTTAATTTCCATCTTTTACATTTTCAAAATTACAAAAAAGCATAAGTGCTTGAAGCAAATGTTTGGGCACCCTGCATGGTCAGTAGTACTTAATAACAGCCTTTTTGGCAAGTATTTTTTTTGTAGCTAATAGTCTTTTAGTTCTTGTTTGGGTCATTTTCTTTGCCCTTTCTTCCATGTAAAAGGCTTCTAGTTTTGAGATTTTTTGTCTTGTATGCATTGTTCTTTTGAGGCTTGTCCAGATGTTTTTTATGTTGTTTAGGTCAGGGGACTATGGGTGCCATGGCCAAAGCATCACAATGTTTGTAGTCCATTGAGATGTTTCTAGGATCATTATTTTGCTGCAGAAGCTGTTTTTTCATCTTCAGCTTTTTTACAGACAGTGTTATGTTTGCTTCCAGAATTTGTTGCAATTTATTTGAATCCATTCTTCTATCTAACAGTTACCGTAAATGCTCCTCTGTGCCACTGACTACAATACAAACTCAAAACACCATTGACCTGACCCTGTGATAAACAATTGAAGAGGTGTTCTTTTTATGAACTTCTGCTACCTGAAAATGCTTTGCTGTCTTAATAGCCTTCTCCTGCTTTGTGGGCATCAGTTATGTTAATTTGCAGAGTGCTAGGCAGCAACTTAGGCTTAGAGGAGCCTATGACTGCTGATTGTTGGGAAAAGGTTTGATGATTCAGATAATTAGGAAGCTTTGAGAATTGCATTACCTTTCCTAATGACTATCATACAAGCCATAACAAGCCATAGCCCCAATAAGCCTAAATAGGTTCTGAGACTTTGATATAAACTTTCTGACAGCTCAGATCTCATGGGTATCCCTAACTGCACAAAACAAAAATAATACATTAATCTGGCATAAAATATTAATCTTTAACTTTGTCTTTTGTATTAACAGTAACATAAATTACTCTGCCCAAACTTTTGTATACAACTATATACAGGTGCTGGTCATAAAATTAGAATATCATGAAAAAGTTGATTTATTTCAGTGATTCCATTCAAAAAGTGAAACTTGTATATTATGTTCACATTTCAAATGTTTATTTATTTTAATTTTGATGAATATAACTACAACTAATGACAATTCCAAATTCAGTATCTCAGAAAATTAGAATATTACGTTAAGACCAATACAAAAAAAAGAATTTTTAGAAATGATGGCCAACTGAAAAGTATGAACATGAAAAGTATGAGCATGTACAGCACTCAATATGTAGTAGGTACTGCTAGCTTTGGCACTGTGAGCAGGTGCCAAGTCCTATGTATCAGTCTGTGTGTAATGAATGAATATAATATACAAGTTTCACTTTTTGAATGGAAATAAACTTTTTCATGATATTCTAATTTTATGACCAGCACCTGTGTACTGATGGCTTAAATGTATCATCAGTATGAAAATCAGTATATTTTAGGTTTGATTATTTTTTTTCTGTAGTCACAGTGCAGTTGTGTTTCATTATAGTCTGTGTGAAACATATAATTTTACTCTATTGTATCCAAACTATCTATAGTGTAACTATCTATAATATATAACAGTCTATAATGGTTTTATTAGTATTAAACATGCAAGTTTGGAAATGTTTCATTTTCAATGACAGTTGTACATAAAATTATTTGTATTATTCTTCAAACCCAAGATATGCATCACAAAAACAATTCATCACATTCTGCTTTTCAGATCTCCTTCTGTGTCAAGCCAGTCATCTGAGCCACACTCAGGAGGTAAACATCATAGCACTAAAGGAAAAGGTATTTAGTAATCTAATATACAAATAGACACACTGTCTAGAAGATTCTATCCTCCAACCTGTCCTTTGGGTGCTTTCCTGTCTGTTTGTATCCTTTTCTGTTTCTATAGTTTGTCTGTCTGTCAGAATGAACAGTTTCTTGTGTGCCTTTTTAAATGTTTTGATGTTAAGATTTGATGTTGTATTTGTTTAGTATCACACATAAAAAAAAGTGCATAATTATGCTGCAATAATGTTGCCTCTTCAAAAATAATTACAATAAGGGCCTGAGTGGCTCAGCAGACTAAGGTGCTATCACTATGATATGAGGAATGCAAATTCGAATCCCAGCCATTCTGCTTGCCATCAGCAGCCAGGGTCTGAGAGAGCACTGTGGGTAAGATGGCGCACTCTCCCCAGCACTACCAAGTAATGCTGGGTGGCTCAGATCCTTCAGAACGAATGATCCTTCATTTTCCTCTGCAGTGATGTATCAGCACTAGTTAGAAAAGAGGCGGTGCTTGGATAAACGTGCATCGGAGGAGGCCTGTGTTACTCTGCACCCTCCTAGAGTCAGACACATTACAAGTGATGGGGAGAGTCAACAAAAATGGATGGGTCGATTGTAGAGCTGGGCGATATGGCAAAAAATTTTGTCACGATAAATTTTTCTATATTGTTCAATCTCGATAATTATCACAATATTACATTTTCTAACACAGTCATAGTTTTTCTAAAAACATCAGACTAAATGCCTGAAATGTTACTATTTAAAATATTAAAATGTTTGTAGGAGCCAAATGCCTCTTTACGGCATTAAACACTGCCAGTTATCTTATTTTAGTTAAATGTTTTATTTATTGTGTATTATTTTATGTTTACACAGTAGTAGATTTAAATGGGATACTGTTACTTTAAGCTGTGTATGTCTGGATAATGCTACTTGACGTTAGTGTTTAGGTACCTTTTTTGTTTTGTTATGGAAAGAGGGAGGAGCTCCACAGTTTTCTGACCATATTGTGGAAAAACATTCATACGAACAAACTTGGATATAAAATTTACATCTCTTTTGTTTTTCCTTGTTTTCTGAGAAAATAAAAGGTTAAAAACTAACACGTGGATTCATGGGCTCTCATCAATAACACATGTCGGTTACACGGCTCATTTTGTTTATCAAGAAAATCTCCCCTTACAGAGTTTATTGCCAGAACATAATATTGTAGTGTCCGTGTTGAAAGGATGGATGAAAAAAGACGTTTACAGTTGTCACTTTATTGTTGAAACTTAGTGATTGCTGTTGGCCGCAGTCACGGCAAAATAACAGGCTAGAGAGCCAAGCTAACATGCTAATGCTAGCTCTCGAGCTGACACACACACACAGCAAGCCCCGCCTCCTTCTCACAAACAGACGAGCACACAGCGACCTCATGCATGTTGGCAGCGGTGGTGAGGAGGAGCTAACAAGCAGCAGTATTAGACTTCAGAATTCACAGTCAAGCTGCTTGGACGTGAAATGCAAACGAACGTTAATGCTTATCAAATTTTATTGTCCCGGCTTATCATCGTCATCGAGGGAAAAATTATTGTGAAAAAAATCAGTGTCGTTTTATCGCCCAGCACTAGTCAATTGGCTACCAAATGCATTGGGGAGAAAATGGGTTAAAAAAATAAAATAAAATAATCACAACAAATACATCAGCCACTGCATTAAAACCAATCTGCTAATATAGTGATTCCTTAGTGTGCCAGCAAAACGGCTCCAACCCACTTCTGAAGGTGTCTTATGGTATCTGGCACATTAGCAGCAGATCATTTCAGTCCTGTAAGCTCTAAGGTGCAGCCACCATGGATGGGACTTGTTTTTATGGCACATAACAAAGATGCTTGATTGGACTGAGATGTGGGGAAATTTGCAGGTCATTGTCTGTAGGTACTGATCACTGCTGACTGGGAACACCGCCCACCGTCTGTGCTCTGCATGCCTACGTATTTTTCTCCAGCTTTCAACATGTCATCTATGAGAAATGTTTGCTTATTGTCTACTATATTTCAGACCTTTATGTTCACCATTATTATGAAATAATCAATGATATTTGCATCATCGTCTTAATGTTGTGGCTGATTGGTGTATTTCATGCATATTTGATACATTGTACTTGAAACGAGTTCCAAATCATGTGATACTGAGAATCTGTTCAGAATATCCAGTCTGAATGTGTTCTTACTAAAAATGCCATAAATAACTGAACAGTAGTGAAATTAGGTTTTTATGATTATTAATTAAGGCTGGTCTGTACTTTATAGGTGTAAGTCCAGTAGCTCCTGATGAACTAGCATTGCTGCGCAGTCAGCTCCTACTGCTGCATAACCAACTGCTTTTTGAGAGGCACAAGAGAGAGCAGCATGCACTGCGCAACCGCCGTCTCCTCCGCCGTGTCATCAACGCCACAGCATTGGAGGAGCAGAACAACTCTATGGTAAAGAAGCTCAGCTGTATGAAAGTTTCTTTCAAGAGTCTAAGTGTTAAGGTCTTAAAGGACTAGTTTTCCACTTGTTAGAGCTGTATTTAACTACCCACGATGTTTTGTGATGTAAATGTGTGTTTTTTTCGTTTTTAAGGAACAAGTAGTGGATGCATGTAGTCCTATAGCTGTAAGATAGTATTGTACATAATGGAAATTTAAATCCGTTTTAATTCACTGTCCACTCTATTGGTCACCTTGTAGATGTAAAGTCAGACACAGTAGCTCTTCTGTTGCTGCACAGTTTGTTTTGGTTATCTAGTTCTTCAATGCTGCCCACAGGACACTGCTGGCTGGATAGTTGTGTGGTGAACAATTTTTACCCCTAACAGTGACACTGAAGTGTTTTAAAATATCAGCAGCTCTCCTGTGTCTGATCCACTCGTACTAGCACACACTAACACACCACCACCACGTCAGTGTCACAGCAGTGCTGAGAATGTGTGTAGATACAAGTTTTGAGTTCCTAATGAAGTGGCCAGTTAGTGCATCTGGCATAAGGGGAAAACTATGTAAACTTGTTTACTAAAATTGTTCCCTTAACATCTTTTTAATGGGCTCCGTTTCGTATTCTGCAGTCTTTTATCTAGTTCAATACATGAAGTGTTACATGCATATCTGTGTGTTTGTGGTCCAGAAAGCCCAACTGCGGCTACAAGAGGTGGAGATCCAGGCTCTGCGGGTGAGTCTACAGGAAGATCAACAGCGTTTTAAGGCCTTTAATGGGGATGGTGAAGCACTGGTGCAGCAGCTCCACATCCAGCTCAGACAGCTCCAGAAGGAGAGAAATGACTACCACACCAAGACTCAGGAACTGCAGGTAACTGGAAGCTAATAATAAAAGCATTAGATTACTGATACTGGTAATTTTTCAAGGAACAGATTAACAGGCCAATACACATTTGAGTAATTGCTCTATAGGCTAAACAGTTTCCTCCATACCACAGATGTAGTCCATCAGCCAAGATGTGTTTACGCTCTGAAGTTTGCTTCTTTATTTTTATATTGACTTATTTTTATAAGTCCAGTTCTTGGTAATGTCACTGTTGCCCCAAATGTATGCACATGTCTTTACTGTGTTCTGTGGCTTATCTAATGCCTCGGGAATGTTTTATCCTCTTCTCTTGACTGATGCCTTTCAACAATGAGATCCCTTTAATGCTTTATAAGCTCTTTGTGGACCATGGCTTTTGCTGTAAGTTGCAAATGATTAAATATCAAGAACATCCTACTAGAACGGCTGAACTTTATTTGGGGTTAATCAGAATGACTTTAAATGATGGCCGTTGTGTATTAACTGTTATTTAACATGAGATTGAATGTTATTAGTTAATTCTGAACACATGATTCATCCTGGTATTTTTTTAAATTATTATTATTACAAAAAAAAAACAACTGGCATTTTAACAGGGTTTCCCAAACCTTTGCATGCCACTGTACATCATAAAGTATGAGATCCCATAAGAAAGTATATTTCCGATTAATTATCATTGCAAGGCCATTTGACTAGCTCTGTGTAAAGGTTTTTTGTATATAGTCCTGAGCCAAAACAAATTAGTCAAAAGCTGCAAGGATTTCATCCTGTGATCTTTACATCAACATCAACAATGACCATTTCACTCTGAAAGGCTCAGTCACTGAGTGTGGGGGTCAGAAATTTAAGGGCTCAGCTAACTTTTTGGACCTTTGCAACTTTAAAAAAAATTTTTTTAAACATGCTAAACATGTTAAACATGTTAAATTCTATGATTACTGGGAAATGACTGTCACAGTTCTAGCTATGCTGATGTGCGAGTTATTGAAAACATATAAACTAAAAGAAGGAAGAGAGCTGTTTTTGCTGATTGCTGTTTAGCCTAGTTATACTCTTCTGTGTTGACAGCATATTATTTTACATCAGGCAGACTGAAAAACAGCCAGAGACTCTTTGGAAAGTGTGATCAAGACTGGGAATCATGACTGAGCTTTGTTTCAGGGAACACCTATGTTGTACCAACCAGTCACAGGCTTTGTCTTGTGTACTGGGTTTTCCCAGCGGCCTCTTGGTGATGTCTGTGGTTCATTTTCTCTTCAGTTACCTTATATTCTTTGTTGAAGTCAGGCTAACATCATATCCACAAGAAGTATGCTGAGGCCTCTAGTTTCTCATCCGCCTGACCTCTGATAGTTCTAGTAGAGACTGGCTTAGTTTAATCAACATTCTTTCTGTGTGTGTGGAGCGTCTGGGGCTGAGATTACGGATTACTAAACAATTTATTGTGGTTTGATGCAAGTTTGTTGATTACTGCTTGTAAACCACACAGGCCTCTAAGCTGCAGTGGAAAACTAAAAAAGCACAGAACACATCTTGCCTGGTTAGTGACATTTGGGGTAAGGAGAAAATTGTGCAAGTCCTCTATCCCTTTAAAGCCTAAACTCATTTAAAAAATACAGATTTCTTGACTGAGTGAATGAAGGTAAGGTGTAAGGTTGAAAATCATGCTAGACATTAGTGGTGTAAAACACTGCTGTTTTTACTGTTTTATTAGAGTGACTTGCAGGAGAGCCAGAAAAGAATGGGTGAAATGGAGGCAGAGCTACAGAGGGCCAATAACAAACTGTGCAATACAGGACACCTGCTCAGCCAGCTGACTATCAAGGTAAGCTGAGGGTTGAGAGTCTCTAAAATCAACTAAATTATGTTACTAATGCATGAGTAAGAATACACGTGCATTTGTGCAATCATTTTTCTGCAATGGAATTGATTTCCTTTGTCATATACACACCCAAGCTTAACAACAGCGAAAGTATGGAGCAACAGATGGCCTTCTTGAACAAACAGCTGTTATTGCTTGGGGAAGCCAACAGACTGTGTGTGGAGGAAATCCAGCGATTAGGACCTGAGGCAGATAAGGTATGCATGGAGTTCATCTCATGTAAGACAAGTCCACACAATAGAACTTGTCCCACCAACAATTTTCTGTTAACATTAAGTCCTGCTGTGAGATTTGGATGTGTGCTTTGTGTGTAATAACATCATATGTTCATGTATCTGCATTATCATATTTTGTCAGTTGTATTTCTTTTTGTGGTGTTCATGAGTTTGTGTTCTCATTCACAACCTTGTTTCCAAAAACGCAATGTGAATAAAAACAGAATTCAAAGATGTGCACACTTACACCTTACAAATTGATCTCCAAAATGTTAATATCGTGAGGGGGAAAAAAGCTAATTTGTGTTAAAAGTTGAATTCAAAAAGGTAAACTATTGTGTATTTATATTAATTACACATAACATGAAACATGACAAGCATTTTTGTTTTAATGTTGATACTGTTTGAATAGTAATTTCATTCAAACTCTGATATATAATACTTTCAGATACTGGATTTCTGATTTTCATGAGCTATAAGTCATACTGATCAACAGTAAAACAAACAAAAAAAATCATGAAATATGTCGCTGTACATTAAAACCTGAGTTTACTTTTTTGAACCGTTTTGGAATAAATTTTTAAATAAATTGAATAAGCTTTTTCACAATATTCTAAATTTTTGATGTTGCACTATATATTTAATTGAGGTAACATCAAATGTTGAAACAGAATTTTGTAATATATGACCATTTTGAATTGGATGCCAGTAACATGATTAAAAAAAAGTTGGGGTGCGGCAACAAAAGACAAGAGGTACAAAAAAGCAATGCAGCTAATTAGGTTAACTGGCAACAGGGCAGTGATATAGCTGGATATAAAGACTTAGTAGAGGGGGTGCATTAGTGCACATGGTATGGGTGACTTGCACATCTGTGAATGCAGCATTATAAAACAAAATATATGGCAAGGAGACCCCAAACTGCTGAGTAGCTTAAATCTAATATCAAAAATGAATACAGTACAGAATACAGTCTCCTTAGTTCCCAGATGCTACAAGAAGAGATGATGCAACACAGTAGTAAACATGTCCTACGCCAACTTTTTTAAAAATATATTACTAGAATTAAATTCAAAATGCACACATATTTAGAGTCTGTTTTCGATTAAATATAAGGTTCAAATTTAGGGATGCACCAAATATTTGGCAACCTAAATTATTCAGCCGAAAATGGCAAAAAACACACTTTTGGTGTTTAGCCGAATAATGATAAAGAGTCCATAATTTATACAGAACAATGTTTTTAATGACACTGTTGCCTTTTTCTAGTTTCCAGCTGTAGACAGGAAACCAGAGTAGAGCTTTACTGTGTTAAAGTTAGTTTAATGATGGACATTCGTTTGACATTCAGAATTCCGCTTTTCCTAATCAGTTAGCAAAACACAAATTCACCAGCACAGTTGCAGTTTTGTGGTGACTGAATGAGGACATCAAACAACAACCACAACCTTTACTAAACATCACTTGTTATGGTGAAGCCAGAACACAGACGCTTAGCTTTGTGTTTGTGCTAGGGACCGTCTCTCAATTACCAGAAGAAATGTGTTTCAGAGTCTGTAGCCAATGACATAATACTCACATTGAATACACACAATATCCATGTGGCTTACATCATTCATTTTAGACATTTTCAAGAATTAGTTTTTTTAAAATAGTAATAATGTAACATGCATGCATTTTCATATATATTCATATATTATTGTCTTGTTCAATTTTTCTAACATATTAATTCTATTTATAAAAATAAAACAATAATCAATTAAACTCATGTTATGAAACTTAATGTCAAGCTAACTACAGACATTAATTCTTGACTAACTACAAAGCTTATTTTGGGAAATAGTTATTTATTTAGTAATATTTTATAATGATTTATATAAATGAAGGGGAAAAAAGTGTCCTGTATATAGCCTTCAGCCAAATTAATTTAAATATTTTTAAATATTAATTTAAATAATTAAAAAGGTTAATTTCAGTGCATCTCTAGTTTAAATGTTTGCATATCATTGCTTAATTTGAATTTTGCATAGTGGCCCAACTTTTTTTTTTTTTTTTTGGAAACAGGATTGTATAGCCATGCATTTACTCCAGCATTAAGATCCTGGTATGTGTTGTAGAAGTAGACAATAGAAATTGTATCACTATTGTGGACATTGTTAATACTTCAATAATACAGAAGTTTTTTTTGCATTACAAATATAGATATACACATTATTGCTTTATTAGCTGCACTTATCTTGACCTCCCTCCCATTCCTTGTCATATTTTCTTCTATACTTTTTCTAATTCATATGCATTAGATCAAAGCTTCTTGGCAGTGACTATGATGGTTTATTTTTAGTGTTCTCTGAAATGTATATATGTATGGTATAAGGAGGAAAAGATGCTGCAGGCGTGTTCTGCACGGGAGGTTGAGAGGTTGAGGCAGAGCTCCGTACTGCAGAGCCAGAGGCTGGAGGCAGCTCAGCAGCGCATTGCAGACCTGGAGGCCCAGCTCACTAAGAAAGAACACCTTATTCTGGAGCAGAAGAAATTGCTGGAAAATGTCAAAGTCCAGGCCAAGTACATGCTTCTTTTTTGTCAGACCATCATTTGTTTAATTAGCAGTTTTATGTATTTTATAAGGCTAGATTTTCTTTATTTCAGAGTATTATGGTTGCTTCCTACTATTTATGAAAGTATAAATTGTGAATTGTGTTCAAATGTGTGTAATTGCATGCTTTTTCCTGTAGGGGGCAGCTGCAAGCTTCTGAGAACAGGTATCTGGCCCAAAAGCATGTGACTCAGGCATTGCAATCAGAAGTGCTTCAGCTCTACAGTCAGCTTGAAATCAGCAGTCTTTCTAACAATGCACCAGCAGGGGGCACTGCTGACACCAGCAGTACCCCAAACCAGAGGTGAGGACATGAAAACTCTTCTTCCGAGAATGTTTCTTGGATAAACTTGGTGAAAATTTAATGTATATGCTAAGAATAAGTACAGATTAAGATGCTGTCTTATACTGGTCCACACTTCAGTTCCTTACTCCAGTATCTACATAACCTGCCTTCTAGTTTACTGTAACATAGGAGTTGGAAGATAAATCATTTAATAATTAATTAAATGTCTCAAATTCAATCAATGTATTTAATTAATTAATCAATTTTAATAGTTTTATTGGTAATTTAAATAGTCTACACCTAATGGTACGAAGGTCTTAAACGTATTTTGCGTAAACCTGTGGAAAGATTGTGAAGAACTAAAATAAAAGCAGACTTGTTTGTATTTCAGCCCAAACGGCAATAATACAGGGCCTTCCACACCAGCTTCAATCTCTGAGCCAGGCAAGAAAGAGGAGAGTTCATACCTGTGTGTCAATGGTGACCTCTCTCCTGGATCTCCACCATCTACTGCACTGGTCAATGGCAGTCAGGAAGAAGACCTTTCTGTTCTATCCTGCAACTCCCCGTTGGATGTAGGCTCCTATCCCAGTGCTCATAGTTTCCTGGGACTTCATAACCAAGAGCTGCTGAATAAGAGGAAGAGCCAGTGTGAGGAGGAGCTGACTGCCCTCACCAGCCTGTCTCATGGTCTGCAGGACCACAGTTTAGAAGCTGCAGAAAAACTCCAACCTGGCTTAAGCAATGAGGGAACGGCAGCCCGGAGCCTTCCAGAGCTGCCCGACCTCCAGCCTATGGATCGGCCGAGAGCTAGAGCCTACAACATTCAAAGACGGAGGCAGCAGGACCTGCGCATTATGGACTACAATGAGCCCCATTAGGAGAACACTTAAGAAGGGCCTGAAGATTGGGTTAGTAGGACTTCTGCTGGCAGTATGAGTGGGAGTGAAGAAAAAAAATTTGAACTCTGCAGCACTCTTTATTTTTCACAAAAGGGTGGACTGCATTGTTTTAGCTAAATTTTAAAAGCTCTATTGTATTACAACAATGGCCAAAAAAAGACGTATATGTTGAGGGCTTAAAGCTACAGTAAGTATGTTTTAGGAATAGATTTAGTTTTGGACTGTAGTCTCAGTTCTGCACTTTTTCTCTTAGAGTAGCCCACTTCCAGTAGAGCCAGTTTGTAAAAATTAATTGGGAAATGTTATGTAATTTAGCTCCTGGAACATACTGATTGTAGCTTTAATCAATCCATTCACTCTTAAACAGTCTAGCAACCACCACAGTATGAAATCGGAGCACTTTGCTGTTGTAGTCTTTCTAACCCTGGGTTTACTGCTGGATTGGATTATTTGAAAGGCATTTCAGCTTCAGACTTGATTGAAAGCAAACTGCAGTGGTGAGCTGTATTTGTGTGTGTGTGTGCGTGTTTGGATTGTGTTTGGCCCTCACTATATTTCCCAGCAAACCTGTCGCATCAGCTACTAGCTTTTGTAACTGCCCAAATAGAATATGGGCACTTTTCCCGATTTGGCAAAGCCAAAAGGTTCTCTGTGGTTAGAAGAAGCACATGGAGATATCGTTTATTACGGAAAGCTTCTCTTGACTCATAATTTGCTGAAAAGTAGCAGTCCAATAGCCTATTTTGTCACCTACAAATCAAGCACTGTAAATATTTTGTGCATCATCAAATCATCCCCAAATTGTCTGATAAACCTGAAAGAAAAGCAAACAAAAATGTCAGCTGTGCTAGGTGGGTAAGTAGGTAGCATGAAATGGAAAAATAATACATTTTGTTGCAAAAGCTAGCCAGATGTGTATGATGTCATAGCCTTGCTTTATGTGCTTTGCCCATAGAGGGAGAAATGAAGCACTAAACGAGAGAGATTTTATTTTTATGAATTCAGTTTAATACTGGGAATGCATAGCCCAGTCACCAGTGCAATACTTCTCTTAGCATTACACTTCATGCCAGCTCAAAAGCATGAACGATAAAGCCACATAGGTGTTTTTGCTGCTTGGCAAGACACATGAAAGTCTTGCTCCACATGAGCTATGCTGCTGTTCAGTTCATCCTGCAAAGATGTAGTGCCTCAGATTTGGCCCCTCCAGGCTCTTCATTTGAAGACGTCTGGGCTGTTTGATTTTACAGTTATCACAGTTGCATAATGAGAAAACCATCGCTGCTTGGATTGTATGTGAAATGTGAATGTTCCATGGTAACAATGTACAGACTACAACTACAGCAAATACACTAAAATGCAATAGAATATCATGCACCTGGAATCTAAGCTCACAGGTGAATGGACATCTGTCCATTTCATTTCATTCTTTCTATTGCACTGCAAATCAGAAAATGAGCTTGAATAAATAGCTTTCTAATTTAAACCATTTCTCCTTTTAGCTGAAAGGCTATTTATGATGTCTTGCAATTCAGATCTAGCTTCTTAAAAATAAAGGTGCCACAAAGGGTCTCTGAGCAATGCCTTATAAGAATTATATGAAGTTTCTGTACCAATTTAAGGGTTAATTCGGGAACGTTTACATTACGTGGACGGCTTTGAAATTTTTAAAAGAGGCAGCTCTCTTCTCAGTGGTTCTCTGAAGAATCATCAATTGAATGCATTCTGCAAACGATCCCTTTGGCAACTTTTATTTTTAAGAGTATGGGCTGTATTGCGAAAGGAAAAAAAAGTTCTCTCCAAGTCATGATTTCAGTTAAAAAATGTGAAAACAGGTGGAAAAGAAAATGTGAAATATTGCTTGAAGTAGCACAGCTTTAACCTGTAACTGAGGGAAATGCCTCAGGTTTTGCGGTTATAATTAAGTTGTGGAAGTTACTTTGAACTGTTCAAGTCCAGTCCTGGGCTTGAAAGGATTTGTAGTGGTGCGTCACTAGAATAATGGTGTTCAGGAAACCAACCCTGAGTACTCCCCATGGATGAGAAGTATCTGCCAAGACTTATTATTGCACCTGCTCACAATTACAGATCTTGCAGCTTATATTTCATTTTAATGAAATGTATCCATAAACATTGTTACTGCTTGTTTTGCGAGCAAAAATCCCTCCCAGACATTTGTGTGATTTATACTATAGTTCACAAAATGCCTTATTAAGAATAGGACATCTCTCCTCGCCCCAGAGGCCAAATTCCAATGGTTTTTACCACTATGGTACAATTTGACAACAATCTGGAGTGGAGTCAGATGTCCTCAGGGACTCTGTTCAAAAAGTATTGATTCTGAATACATACACAGAGGAAAGGTATTCTACTTGTTAAGCTATGATCAAGAAAAATAAAAAAATATATGTTTTGCACATTTTGACTACATTTGTTTTTCTTGCTTTCTGAATCCTAAAACTTCTCAAATGCTAGTGCATCTCCAAAAATAGAATACAATAATCTTCATCATTTAATTAAAAATGGTAAACTCATATTTAATTAATTACTAAAGTAACATATTTCACACCTTTATTTTTTTACTGTTTGAATAGAAATAATAGAATGGAAGATTAATAGAATAATGTAATAGAAATAATTTGACATTCTAGATTTTTTATTTTCATGAGCTACAGTAATGTGCAACATAATATAGCACTGTGTTTAAAACAACTGAGAAAATGCTAAGTCAAAACAGCATTTATTTCCATTTACTCAAAGGCAGTGGAAGCAATGCACATTCAATTCAAAATGAAACTTGAACAGAATATCAATTTTTTTAATGAAAATGAAGAAAAAATAATAGGCTGTTTTTTTTTTACAGTTAAAAAAAAGTTACATTTTCATTTACAAATTTGAATATTTACAGATTTAGTTTTTCTGTTAATCACTGAACTGATATTTAGTTGTATAACCTTTTATTTCGGATAACTGCTTTACATCTGTGTGGCATGGAGTCAACTAACATTTGACACCTGCGATCAAATATTCCAGCCCGAACTGACTGGACTACATTCCACAGTGCTGTGGCATTCTTGGGTTTTGCATCAAAAACAGCATTTTTGATGTCACTCCACAAATTCTGAATCAGACTGAGGTCTGGGTATTGGGCATGCCACTTCGTCGTTTTGGTCTGGAACCAGGATGTTGCCCGCTTGCATGTGTGTTTGGGGTAGTTCTATTTCTTTTCCTTCCACATGTTTCAGGCATTGTTTGACATTTTAAAGTATTTGAGATCATTTTAGCTCACTAGCCAATTATTTTCTGTACTTTGTTTTCTTATTAACTTTATAACTTCTTGATCAAGGTTCTTTCTCCTGTACTATGTCTGGAACAACCCAGGGCAACAAGGGCTAAAACCAGCAGGTACAACATTTACTGCCCTTCTTTAAATAAGGGCCATAATTGCCGACTATTTCTACACAGAATTAATGACCTCACTAATTGAAAGCCACACTATTAATTTGAACATGCCCCTTTCATTAACTGAAAATGAATTGCACCCAATTAACAGCATGCATGTCATGACTGTTGATATTGTTGGTTGCCCATTACTCGGCTACACCTAGTTATGTTGTATTATCTTTTCTGACAAAAATCAGTAAACACATTTCAGTTATTTTGCACATAACTGTCTGTATAAGCCATACTGATCAACAGTAAAAGAAAAGGCTTGTAATGTCACTTTACCTGTAATTAATATCAAATATGACAATTTACCTTTTTGAATTAAATTATGAACATAAATGAATTTTTTCCATGATGTTCTGTTTTTTTGCACAAGTACTGTGGAAGATAGTAGTAATCAGTAGACGGCAGTAGTAATGAGTTATACTTACATGTACTAAAGTAATTTTTAACACTTCACTATTTTTCAAATCCATATGGTTTTGGAAGGAGACAAAAAGACCACCAACCCCAAATACCCCCCCCCATGATAAAATGGTAAAATGGTTACAATACTTCTGCTATTTATTCCTGTAACATGCATTTTTTACGTAATCCTGTTCTTGAAACGTAAACAAGGTCAACTTCATCCATTTCTCTTGACATCATTCCTCTTGAATTCTTATCTTGTGAACAACTGTTCCACTGATCTTCAACCATTCATCACGTGTTGGTGGGTCTGGTTTGTACCATCTCCTTGTGATGGCTTTTTACATGCTGCTAACAGAATTTTACACACGTATGGGTTTTCTTGACACAACACATCCTGTCAAATTACTAAATTACTATACATGACTGGTATAGTGTTCTGAAAAAGTATTTGCCCCATTAGATTTTTTGTTTTTGCACATTATTGCAGATTATCAAATGTGAATATCAGAAAAAGATAACCCAAGGTAAATGCAAAATGCAGTTTTTCAATGACTATTATTTAGGGCAGGACGATGGCCTCTCAGCGCTGAGGTCTTGGGTTCAAGTCTCCATCTGAGCAGAGTTTCCAGGTTCTCCCCATGTCCGCATGGGTTTCTTCCGGGGACTCCGGTTTCCTCCCACAGTCCAAAAACATGGAGATCAGGTGAATTGGCTACTCTAAAATTACCCTGGTGTGTGTATGAATGTGTATGTGTGTATGTATGTATGTATGTGTGTATGCCCAGATATGGTTGGCACTCTGTCCTGGGTGATCCCCCTAGTGCTTGATGCAGTCCTCCAGGTGGATGGTCACTTCCGGTTGAAAGTACGCTGTGCGCGACTGGCTGCTGCTTCTCCCTGAGTGTGTGTATATGAAGTTTGTCAATTGTAAAGCATCCTTGGGTGTATAGAAAGGCGCTATATAAGTGTAATGTGTATATTTCATTTATTAAGGGAAAAAAGTTATCCCAAACAACCTGGCCGTATGTTAACTGTCATTAACCACATTTTTTGGAAGGCTGAGTTCAATTTCACTAGCCACACCCAGGCCTGATTACTGCCAGACCTGTACAGTCAAAAAATCTCTTAAACAAGTGCTTAAAATCACTTTAACATAAAACTTTGTTCTCTGATGAAAGTAAACTTTGCATTTCCTTTGGAAATCAAGGTCCCAGAGTCTGGAGGAAGAGAGGAGAGGCACAGAATCCAAGTTGCTTGAGGTCCAGTGTAAAGTTTCCACAGTCAGTGATGGTTTGGGGTGCCATGTCATCTGCTGTTGTTGGTCCATTGTGTTTTCTGAGGTCCAAGGTCAATGCAGCCATCTACCAGGAAGTATTAGAGCACTTCATGCTTCCTGCTGCTGACCAACTTTATAGAGATGCAGGTTTCATTTTCCAAAAGGACTTGGAACCTGCACACAGTGCCAAAGCTACCAGTACCTGGTTTAAGGACCATGGTATCCCTGTTCTTAATTGGCCAGCAAACTCACCTGACCTTAACAGCATAGAAAATCTATTACTGTATTGTGAAGAGGAAGATGTGATACACCAGACCCAACAATCCAGAAGAGCTGAAGGCCACTATCAGAGCAACCTGGGCTCTCATAACACCTGAGCGGTGCTACAGACTGATCCACTCCATGACATGCCGCATTGCTGCAGTAATCCAGGCCAAAGGAGCCCCAAATAAATACTGAGAGCTGTACATGTTCATACTTTTCATGTTTATACTTTTAAGTTGGCCAACATTTCTAAAAATCCTTTTTTTGTTTTGGTCTTAAGTAACATTCTAATTTTGAGATACTGAATTTGGGATTTTCATTAGTTGTAGTTAAAAATATAAAAACTAAAAGAAATAAACATTTGAAAAATATCAGTCTGTGTGTAATGAATGAATATAATATACAAGTTTCACTTTTTGAACGGAATTACTGAAATAAATCAACTTTTTCATGATATTCTAATTTTATGACCAGCACCTGTATGCCCTTCATATCAATTCATAACCAAGGGCTGATGATGGGGAGAGACCCCAACCCTGCCTAATAGACTGTATACTTTCAGTCAAACCAACAGTCATTTTTATGCATTTATTTATCAATTTACAATTTATTTTTGGCTTTAAATAGAGAGTTTTAATACAATGAACAATCTTATCATTCAATCCAAAAGTACCTGGTATAGAAATGTAAAGTACAATTTTTATTAATTTGTACGTAAATAAAGCTGTTAATGTTTACTTGAGTAATTTCATTAAATTAGCAATATGTTTATCTGTATAAAAAATATCTAAGTTAATCTCTGAGGTCTATTTAATGGGAATGATCTCAGCAAAGTAATTCAGTATGTTTCAGTGCCATTTAATTTATAGGGGATTAAAAAGTTGCAGAGTTTTTATATCCTTGTTTGTCCTGGTGGCCTCCAGGCAGGCTTTCCTGCATGCCATCCACCTGCACTTTTAGTATTTGTAGATTTTGTGGAGGTGTAAGCAGTTTTCCTACTCTGATCTGAAGACATGTTTCCTGCATTGCTGTTTGTGGTTTGCTGGGGAGGCCCGTTTGTAGCATTTGGAGTAGGAGGGAGGGTTTGGTCACCAGTTCTTGTCAGCTCAAAGCTGGCCACTCTGAGCAGATCTAGAGCCAACGGAATGACGCTTACTACCCCTCCATAATAGTTCCTTGCTTCATTACAGCTCAGCCGGTTGATCTCATCATGTGGGTAGCTGCAGAGATGGTATTGAGAATCAGAAGTGAATAACATGTTAAACAAAAGAGACAAAAATATTATACTTGGTCATTTATTTATTGAGGAAAATGATCCAGTACGACATATTTGTGAGAGGCAAAAGTATGTGAACCTCTAGGATTAACAGTTAATTTGAAGGTGTTTTCAATCAATGGGATGACATACAGGTGTGTGGGCATCCTGTTTTATTTAAAAAACAGGGATCTATCAAACTGCACTTCGCAGCACATGGTTGTGGAAGTGTATCATGGCATGAACAAAGAAGAAAACCATCTCTAAAGAGTTTGGACTCCACCAATCCACAGTCAGACAGATTGTGTACAAATGGAGGAAATTGAAGATCACTGTTACCCTCCTCAGGAATGGTCGACCAACAAAAATCACTCCATGAGCAAGGCGTGTAATAGTTGGCGAGGTCACAATGGATCCCAATGTAACTTCTCAGCAACTGAAGGCCTCTCTCACATTGGTTAATGTTCACGAGTCCACCATCAGGAGAACACTGAACAACAATTGTGTGCATGGCAGGGTTGTAAGGAGAAAGTCGCTGCTCTCCAAAAAGAACATTGCTGCTTGTCAGGAGTTTGCTGAAGATCATGTGGACAAGCCAGAAGACTATTGTAAGAATATTTTGTCGACGGAAGAAACCAAAATAGAACTTTTTGGTTTAAATGAAAAGTGTTATGTTTGGAGAAAAGAAAACACTACATTCCATCATAAGAACCTTATCCCATCTGTGAAACATGGTGGTGGTAGTATCATGGTTTGGGCCTGTTTTGCTGCACCTGGGCCAGGATCTGGGCCAGGGTCTTGCCATCATTGATGGAACAATGAATTGTGAATTATATCAGAGAATTCTAAAGAAAATGTCAGGACATCTGTCCATGAACTGAATCTCAAGAGAAGGTGGGTCAGGCAGCAAGACAACGACCCTAAACACACAAGTCATTCTACCAAGCAATGGTTAAAGAACAGTTACTGGAAACATTTAGTTGCAGTTATTGCTGCAAAGCGGGGGTTCACATACTTTTGCGTCTCACAAATATGTCATACTGGATCATTTTCCTCAATAAATAAAAGACCAAGTATAATATTTATGTCTCATTTTTATAACTGATAATAATAATAATCTCGTGATGTTTTAGGTCATATGCAGGAATACAGAAAATTCTAAAGGGCTCACAAACTTCCTAGCACTACTGTATGTCATTCAAAATCATTGCTAGCTTTGTAGATCTACAGTAAAGCTAATGAAGCAAACATGTCTTGGCTGACTGATTTTGGTAGAGCATCATTGCCTACATGGACTCACATGTGACATTGTAAGTAGCTGAAAGCATGATTAAATGTGAGTGTCATTTTTAAACACTGCCCTCATTTAGCTGGAATGAGTCTAGTAATATGGGCTAGTGTTTGATAATGTGGGACAAAGAACTTAGCCATTTTTTAAATTACATTTACAACAGATAAACATACTTGTGGTGATAAACTAGATAATACATCAATACGTGTCATCTGAAGCTGGAATAAACAAGACTTATTCCCATGTTAAATTAGAATCCACCCTACTGTAGACTGCTTATCAGACATGCTTTTACTGTATATATAATGTGAATAATTATTTTTTTACATATTTGTGAAAAAAACCATGGTCACATTACTGTGCCTGTAGCCGACTGATGTTGCAGCTTGGGCTGAGAAGTTTTTTACAGGTGTTCAGGGCTTCACTTGAGTGGCTTTTGGTGGACCATATAGACTCCACAATTTTGAACACTGCCTGAAGATCAGCTACTATATCCAGAAAGAGCATGAAGATACGTCTGTCTGTGCTATTGCTGCAGTGGTGGGTCAGGTACTTCTGCACCTATATGGAAGACATTTTGTGTTGGGGTATTTACTTGGTAACATTTATTCAGTTTGTACTTTTCGGAATTTTTTTTAAATGCTCTTACACTAAAACAGTCATAAATCCAAATGTGAATATTGTAAAAAATAAAAAATGAAAAAAAAAAGAGCATATTTTGTTTTAATGTTGATCAGGACGGCATATAGCTCAAGCTGGCAGGCCAATCATCCACAATAATATCATGATCAAGAAACCATTGGTAGTAGTTTGTCATCATATCTCTAATGTTGCCTTGGTTATACCTAAAACACACTGAGTCAGACTTGAACCAGCAACCTAAGGATTACTTGAAGTTTACTATAATCATCTGCTCTACCAACTGAACTATCAAAGGTGAGGTCTGCATTGCTAAGATACACCTGAAAATGGTGCGAGATTTTAAAAATGGCATCTACTGAGGGCAGTGTTATTCTGCATGACAATGACACTGTAAGACCTTTTTTATAGGTGCAACATCCAAGTCACACCTTTATACTGTTTGAATAGTATTTTAACTTGAAATTAAATATTCAAATAATTTGAGATACTGGATTTCTGAGTTATAAGCCATACTGACAAACATTAAAACAAAAAAAGGCTCTCATTACATGTAATGATTATAAAATATGACAGTTCACCTTTTTGAATTAAATTATGAACAAAAATAAATTGTATTTCACGAATTCTGGTGTATGGCTATACTTATATTTGAATAGAAGTCATATTTGTAATGAAAGTCATTTTACTCAGGAACGTTACTGTTTGGTAACTGCTGACAACTCTCTTTATCTGGATGTTATTCATTTTATTTTAGACAAATAATTTCCAATGCAGTTTTATAAATATGATTCTGTTTCAGCTGTATTTGGGAAAGGTAATGCTATTTGTAAACTTGAGGTGAAGAAGTCTGGCTGGCTTACCTGAACTACAGAAGAGACAGACTCTGTTTTGTCATGGGCGTGGTCTCGGGATCTGTCCAGTGCTGTGATAAATATAAACTGCTGCTGTTTAAAACGTTTATGTTTCTGCTCAATCAACAGCAATCTTTCTCTTACTTCGTTCATTTTGCCCCCCACATTCATTTAGACACCAGAGAAATGTGAACTTCTTGACAAATTGTTACAGGCTAAGAAACTGTTGTGATGTCGCGTGGAAACAGAAAACGGTTAACTGCGCATGCGAGATAGAACGCCGGTGATTGGCTTATTCGGGCAGTGTTTGAAACTTGAAGCTAGATGTCTTGTAATACAGATCATTGCTTGGTCCCTTGCTGTCTAATGAGCAATGAGGCAGCAATGAGAATACATTTGAAAATGTATTTTAAACATCTTAAAAATGGCCAACATAGTTTTATGTAAACATTGGATTTGGAGTAAGAACAAGATCCTTTCCTTTTTTAGTGTAATCAGTACATATAGGTCATAATTGCTGGCCTTATATTTACATTTATATTTGCTACTTATTTCAGTCATCTGTATTTATTGGATATATGTACTTCAGTACTCTAGTACTATCACATTGCATTACGTTTATCGGCCACTGGTTTGTGTGCTGTCTTTTATGCTATACATTCTTTTTCTATACATTTTATTTGTTATTTGGTTAATTAATTTATGCTCTCTCCTAAACCAATGAAATGTCGTTGTACATTTGCTACTTGACGAATAAAGATTCTCATTCTCGTTCTGATTCATCTTCATGTCTTCTTGTCTTAGTAGGCACCCTAAGAAGGCAGCATATCTTACGTTTCAGACACAGCCTTGGTAACTATTGGCAACTAGTTAGACGCGTTACGTGCAGATTGTTAGCTGGCTAATAAACAAAATCGACAGTTTGTTAGCTAGCGATAAACACTTAATAAAAGTGTATTTTGAGCAAAAAAGTGGAGAATAACGTTGTGGTGTTTATCGCTGATGACAACAAAGGTAATGTAGTTAACTCAAAGTAAACGGTGTTCGTAAATTTGATTCTTATAGCTCTTATTTTACTGTGATACCACGGTTATGTTATATAATATGATGCTATATTCTTTGCTAATTCTAGCTATACTAGAAGCCAGAACCTGTAGTAAAGAAAACATCAACCATATTGATGCCAAAATACACCAAGCAAACTCACAAGTGCAGCTCCAAGATTAGAATATCGTGACCAAGTTCATAATTTAATTAAAAAAATGTAAACTGACATTTTATAGTAATCTCACCTTTTTCAAGATCATCAATTTGGCTTATAGCTCATGAAAATAAAAATAAATCCAGAATTTCAGATTATTAGAATATTTTATTTTGAGTTTGAATAAGTTACAATTCAAACAGTACATTAAAAAAAAGCTTGAAATATGTCACTTTATGTGTAGTGAATATAAAATACACAGTCTTATCAGACCATTATGACTACCTACCTAATAATGGGAATAACCACCCTTGGCAGTTTACCTTTTTGAATTAAATTATGAAAACAAATTAACATTTTCACAATATTCTAATATTTAGAGATGCACTATTAAGGAAACATTTAGTTGGTGTGCCATATCTGCATGCATACATTCATTGCTGTTTGTTGCAGAATCTTTAGTCAGTGAGCTCTTGTCTTGACATTCCCAAACAATTCTTTTCTTCTCTTCTCTTCTCTTCTCTTCTCTTGTGTAGGTTATAGATACTGTCCTATTGTACACAGTCTGCACTGGTAGTAAATCATAAGCATGGATGCAACAGTCAAACCTTTAAGGATTCCTCCTGAAATGTCTGTTTATGCAGAGAAGCATGAAATATTTGATCTTATGCAGGTAAGTGACATTCTGACTTCCTGTATTCAATAAATGTATTTCTTGAAATGAACACATGCTCATATTTTCATTTTTGCACAGTCACTTGTGAGAAATCTTGTGATAGACAAGCCAGAAGATCCTATTCAGTACCTAATAGGAATGCTGAAAAGGGAAAATACAGAAGGTGAGAGCACAACTATTTTTTTGCAGTCATCAGGTCTTTGAATTGTGTTTTTGTAAGTAGCTGAAAGCATGATTAAAGCTGCATTTTATTTACCTACTCAATTAAAGTGTTTTAACTTCTTTAACATACCACCAGATGGCAGACTATTACCATTACACATCAGGTACAGGTTTTTAAGATGACACTTCCATTCCTTTAAGTGAGGCCATGAGCAAATTAGTTGCTAATTTTGATATAGTTCATCATAAGAATTCTAGTCTGTTAAAAAGTTCAGTTTCTCATATGCCAGATTATCAGATATAATCTCTTTAATAAAAATGACTTTTTTTTTTAAGTGCCAAGGGTTATGCTATTGGGACCACCATCTTCAGGGAAAAGAACTACTGTAAGTGCTTTATGTTTTAATCATTTCCATTTTCAGATGTGATCATAAGTTGTTAATTAAATTATTTAAGATTTCTTTTCCCTTACTTCAGATATATATATGAAATCAAAAATAAATTATACCCGTCCTCATTTTCAATCTCAAAAATGAATTTCAGATCAATTTTAATCATCTCAGTCATTTTTGTTGGCTCTGTCCTCGGTATTGCTCACTTTTTTGGTTTTAGATCTTGTGTTCTGGTTCAAACTGATCTCATTTGTTTGCTACAGGCTAAAAAGTTGTGTGAGCACATTGGTGCAATCCACATCACTACTGGCGATATTCTTAAAGATGACAGTGACCTGTCCAGAGCTGCGCAGGAATACACGGAGAAGAATCAGGTGAGACTTGCTTCAGGTTTTTTTTTGTGTAAATGTACTGATCTGACTGCAGCTTTCACACCTTAAAATATTACAAATATACAGTTAACAGATTAGTTTTATTTAAATTCTGTACTTGACATGAACTTTTGTGTCTTTAATTGTGACTTTATTAGGTCAGAGAATAGTTTTTTCCCCTCTAAATCAATAGGATTATACAAGATGGAAGTAATTCTGCTGATTTTGTTTGAAGTCTCGTCATGCAAATGTTATGCAAACTAGTTAGGCAGTGAAATAGAAAAGTTGACTATAGGAGGAAAAGAGAAAGGCATGCTCAGAAAAAAAGCTTTTCCCAATGGCTTAATTATTCTAATTATCCTTCCACTTAAACTCAGCGTGGCCTTGAGTTTTAAAATAGAACAGTCCAAAAAGACACAATTATTATCAATTTGATGGAATTCATAATGGAGGGAGTGATTAAAGGCACAAGTATGTCAGTATTCTGGTAGTTAACAATACCTATATATGATCTGACATATTCGTACTGAGTTGACATTATGGTAATTGTATTGTCTGCTTAGCTGATGTACTTATGAAGATGTACATTATAATATATGTGTGGAATATAAACATAACCCATTTCCCTTTAATACATACAACATACACGCCACTTGGGCTATTGGAAAGGGATAATTAGACCTTTAAATTAGAATCCATTTCTATAGTTAGCCTTCACCGCTCACTGAACTACAGGATAAAAATTCCCTTTCCCAAAAAAATTCTGCTGTTTAACATGGCTTAAGTTTGTTTTTGTACTTTTTTTCTTATTTCTCATCTTTTAGACATGATGTAATAAAAGGTAACAGAAGAAATTGAATCATTTAGGAGGTTGTGGGTGATACATTTTAACCGTTTTAACTTTTGCTGTTTTGATAGGAGATCCCACGAGAGCTTTGGATCAAGCTGATTCAGCAGCGTCTGTCAAAGGTTGACTGTGTGAGACAGGTAAGCACTATGACTTCTCTTACTTTACACAGGAACCTGTGGTTAATTTGGCAAATGGCTTTTTTGTAATACTGTCCCAAATGTATTCTGTTATCTGAAATAAATCATTTTGAAGCAGAATAAACTCAATACCATATAGTCAGGGCTGGGACAAGAGCTTGTTGTTTTGGTAATTTATCAAATTTGAAATTACAAACTGCTCTTTACACTGTTTGAATGTTTTATGTGGAGCAATAGAAAAGGTCCAAAATCATGTGTAATATTTATGTGCAATATATATTTTTAAATATTCAGAAATATTTAACTATTTAAAATTAATTATCACTGCTACTACTGTTGCTATTATGATTATAGTTTGGTTCAACAGCTTTGATATGTAGAATCATAAAGATACCTAAAAGAGGCACAATTTAGACGTTAGTCATATCACAAATGTTTTGTACCTCCATTATTTCTATTTGTTTATATAAAGTAAAAAAAATCCCAGCTGCCCTTTAGATTATATGCATATTTTTTTTAATAAATGTATCAATAGAAATGGTCCAAATTGTAGTTTAAAATTAAACCATTTTAAAAGTTAGGAAGATGACTTTCTCCTCCTGTAAAGATTTGTTTTTATATACAGTGTTATGCAAAATTAATGCTGCCATTCTTGTAAAACTCAATGTATTCTAAGTGAAAATCACCCATTTTCTCTTCATTTACTGAATTGAACATTTTGGAAATTATAACAGGTAAGATGTAGCCTATGCAAAAATTGTGGCACCTTAAATATCATATGTTTAATTTTTTAGTTCAGGAAATGCATCAAAATTATACACTAAAATCAGCAGATTTTGTTCATTTGTTCCCTATAGAGGTGAACTTGTGCTCCTTGGCACATTGTGTCAATTGTTCACTGTGTGCATTAGGCAGTATAATGTGAAAATGCCAGGTGCGCTTTAAGTTGTGTGCACATTTTATGAGGCACGGACAACAGAAATGCTTTTTATTATTCTACCTTAAAAATTACATATATTCAGAAGGTTATTTGCTTCACCTGTAACTGTAACTGTACACAGTAAATCTGCCAGTGTTAAAACAACACTATTAGAGCTAAATTAACACTGAGAGTGTTACATTTTGACACCCTCTGTGTTAATTTAACTCTAATAGTGTTGATTTAACACTGGCAGATTTACTGTGTATCAGATGTTTGCAGACAGTGATGACATGCAAAATGATAAGGCTACCTAAATGGACATGAACACACACACACACAAACACACACAGGTGTTCAGCACATCATAGATAGTCCTCATAGGGTTTTGTAAGCAACAACAAATGTCCAAATCATTTCTTTGGTTCTCTGTGTATTTACGCAAGTGCGCTATGATAAGCTAATTACCCATGTGTGTGTCTGTGTTCCCTGAGGAACAGTAGCAGTAGTCTCAGGGGACCTCTAGTGTGTGTGTGTGTGTGTGTGTGTGTGTGTGTGTGTGTGTGTGTGTGTGTTTAAGGGAACCTTTCATTGCTGGGCCCTTCACCCTCCTCCGCTCACCTGATCTCCTCACTAACGCTACTAAAGAGTGCTCCATCCAGCTGTCCGCCCAAAAAGCCCCACACCCTTTCATTCCTCCTTTCATCCCACCATCACATCACGTCATCCGTCTGCCTGTCATTTCCAAAACGTCCCAGCACCCTCTCCTCCTGATCCCTTCCTTCTCTGAAGTGTCAGTTTCCCCTGTGCGGAAAATATGTAAATCACAAAAAAAGCCCTGCAAACAACGTTTTCCTCTTATTCCTTTTTTAAACTCTGCAAATGGCTTTACTTAGCCCTGAATCTCATTACTAAACTTTCTCCACTTGGCATCCTTTAACTTTCCCCTTTTAATCTCAGTAGTTTATGATTAGTATCTGCTTTTAATCTGGTAATAGATGTTTATCCCTGCAGGCAAACTGTCTGATGCTATTTATCAGCTTATTTCATTATTTCTGGCCTGTTCTGATCTGCATAATCGTGGTGAAATGAGCGAGAAACGGAGGCGATTTTTTTCTTCTCTCTGTAGATGAAGACACCTGACAAAGCATCTCAATCAGTGCTCCATTTGGGCTGCAAAAGTCTCTGTCACACCGTGATGCTCCTTCATCTCCTGGTCTCGTGCTTTCACATGCACTTTAATGGGCTAAAGAATGGAATGATTGACACATCGCACCATCACCGAAGCACAGGCAGCTATGCTTAATTGCTGCAGCCTCTGTTGCCTGTGTGTGTGTGTGTGCTTTTGTACCTGTTTTGTTTTTTTTTTTCCAAATTAAGCAACACTGAATGTTAATCATGCCTAATCTAGGTCATCTAGTTCATCTCCGCCTGTCACTGCTTCTCAAGCTGTCTTACTGTACGCGTCTCTCCTCTACGCTCTCTCGCGAGGCTGCTGTTTGTAAAACTTTAGACTTGTAATCTAGAGGGAAATCAAGAGAGTAGGAAATGTTAGGAAGCACAGGTAATGAATAGAGAATTAAAGTGAAATATCAACTTAATGAATACCCTCGCAGTCCCAGGAAAAGAACCCCAAAAGTAAATTGGGAGAAAAAAAAAAAGAAAAGAGAGAAAGAATGAAAGATCATGTGGCAAGTGTTGCAGTCATCCAGATCCCTAATGAGACTTCCAAATAAAGTTAGACTGTTAGGATTTGCATAATGCCTTTAATTCTATATTTAGGGAGATGGGGGAAAATATGCAGGAAAGTTTGCAATTGAAATGTAATAGGATTTGGAAAGTTTTTATTATTTTTTTTTCCTCCAGCTGACACTTGACACACATATTAGCTTTCAGAAATAGGTATTTGTGGGCAATTTGTGCACTGTGCTATTCAGCATCGCTCATTAAAATACTGTTCTGATTATCATACATGAAACAGGTGAACGCTTGTTGAAATAGGAATTGTCTTTGAAGAATTATAACTCATGAAATTTGCCACTCATTGCTGACACAGGCATTCAGTTACATCTGCACAGCTTGTCGAATCTCAATAGACAAGCATTACAAGAATGGGACATTCTGGAGCAGCTACACATAAGCCTAAAATCATCATTCTCAATGCCAAACAGTGGATATAGGTGTATACAGCCTCCCAGTGTTGGACACAGGAGCAGTAGATCTGTGTTCTCTGCAGTAATGGAGTTCATTTTAATCCCTGTGGGATGAGTCAGAGTGCAGTTTGTGATCCAGAACTAATCCAACATCAGTACCTGACCTCAACAAATGCAGCATGATCAATAACACCCACACACACACATAGTTGAAGGCATAAAGTATTTTATATACACTTATTGGCCTTATATCAGCTCCACCATATACACAGTAAATCTGCCAGTGTTAAATCAACACTATTAAGAGTTAAATTAACACTGAGAGTGTTACAGTTTGACACCCTCAGTGTTAATTTAACTCTAATAGTGTTGATTTAACACTGGCAGATTTACTGTGTGCACTTTGTAGTTTTGTAGTTTTACAACTGTAGTGTGTGTATTCTCTGCTTTCACCCTGATCTTCAATGATCAGGACCACTACAGAGCAGGTATTATTTGGGTGGTGGTTCATTTTTACCACTGCATTGACACTGATGTGGCGGTGGTGTGTTATTGTGTGTTGTGCTGGTATGACTGGATCACACACAGAAGAGCTGCTGAAGATTTTAAACTCAATTGCTGCCCAATTTGATTTTTTCATCCTGTATTCTTTCATTGGTGGTCACAGGATGCTGCCCACAAGACAGCCGATAGTCTTGGTTTGGCGCATTATGTTCACTCCAGCAGTGACACTGAGGTGTGTAAAACCATCAACAGCTCTGCTGTGTCTGATCTACTCATACCAGCACAGCACACACTAACACACCACCTCCACGTCAATAAAACCTGCTCTCTGGTGGTCTTGACCATTGAAGAATATGAACTCTCAATACCAAAAGTTAATACACTGTCCAAATCAGATGTGTAAAGTGTGAAATCCACCATTTTTCTACATTTATTTTTGTAGTATTTTTGCCAGTTTTTCACCTCCCAGTGTAGCAGTAGCCAATTAACCCATCCCATCTGCTAGTGGCTCTCCCCATCACTTAGCAAAGTCTCTGAGTCTAGGAGGGTGAAGACAAGCACAAGTCTCTGATGCGTGGGATGCAGACACTGCCTCTTTTCAAACTACCGTTGATATATCATTACTGGGGAACCAAAATGCTTGGAGGAAAGCGCAGGATCCCCAGCTCCGATGAACCAATCAGGAGACACCAGAGCCAGCGGACACTGAACTGTGAAAGTGATGGGGAGAATGTGACATTTACCTGCCCAGAGAGAACACGGCCAATTTTTCTCTCGTCCCTGGCTGTCGATGGCGAACATGATGACCGAGAATCCAACTCTGGTCCTCTGGTCATAGTGTCAGCATCTTAGCCCGAACAATCCACAATCTTAAAATCTTTTAAGTTACATAAAAACAGCGATCTCTTCAAAATTCTGACCATTACACAGTCTCTTCAATGAGTTGAATGCTTAAATATTTATAAGATATTACCTGTTTCTGTCGTTATCTGTTGACTTCTGTTTTATTAAAAAGAAAACTGCAGCAAGGAAATGTTTTATAGTCACATTAATTTTTTTTACAAGAGATTACCAAATACTTGCCCTTAAATGTAATTCTGTTACTTATTTTAAATGTCTGGGATAAATTCAGCAATGTCTTGACGTAATCTAACATATTTCAAATACATTACAAAATTGCATGTATTTTAAAATAATCTTCCCAACACATCAGTGCCTCTTGCAAGTTAGCAACAAAATTATAGTTTTTTTTTCTCTTTGAGAATACAGAGCTACATATTATAAAAATGATGAGCAGAATGTATCATTAAAACCCTACCAGTCAGTTAACCAGGAACTAATTAATTTCTAAATTAATTCATCATATTTACACATTTTCCACTTACATCAGGTGCACAGTAAATCTGCCAGTGTTAAATCAACACTATTAGAGTTAAATTAACACTGAGGGTGTCAAAATCTAACACTCTCAGTGTTAATTTAACTCTAATATTGTTAATTTAACACTGGCAAATTTACTGTGTGTAGTTGATCTAATTAATTAATTATGAACTGGACCTGTGACTAACAAACACCACAACTCAGTAGTCACCTAAACAGCCCAGTAATGCCTGTAGTGGTTTTTTTTATTTTTTTATTGTCCACAGTAAGTTGTACTGTATTCTAAATCACATTGACACATTTGTGATGTAATAAGTAAGATGTGGATGCAGTTTGAGTGAGCTGTGTGAGATGTTTTGATAATGGATAGAACTGAGCTGTATGGAGTTCTAGTGTTCGCAGTGTGAACCTCGCAGCTCCAGTTCTAAACAAAAGAAGCAAAATTTGGGCTCCAAACATGTCTTGACTGTTTGACTACATCTGCACAGTAAATCTGCCCGTGTTAAATCAACACTATAAGAGTTAAATTAACACTGAGGGTGTCAAAATGTAACACTCCCAGTGTTAATTTAACTCTAATAGTGTTGATTTAACACTGACAGATTTGCTGTGTGTAGGTGGTGGGAAAATTGTGTAAATACCATTTCTGAGTGAACTGTTCCTGTACAGGGGCAACCTGTAAGTGACACATCCTTTTAGGAAAGCTAAATAATAATACAGAGACAATGGTTAAGAGATTAGCAGAAGGATGGCATAATTGCATAATTATGAAGGCAAGAGGGAAGTCATAATGGCTTTGTGTGGGGGACCTCTGCCGCCTGTTCAGGTGTGTGTAAGTTAAGTCGGGTCGTGGCGGATGCTCGCGTGCCTCGCCTGCTGTTGAGCTAGCGGCTGACATCTGCTGCGCGTGTCCCTCCTGTGATACACAGCCTTGCTGCAGATGTTCCAGTGTTAGTGTCTCTGTCAGAGCCCAGCACACAAACACCACGTCGCCGTTTGATGTGCGGATGAAAAGGAATGGAGCAGGCCGCTGTGGGACTCTGGGGACAGGAGGAGAGAGCGGGTGTGCATAAAACAGTCTCATTACAATTTCGATCAGGCCTGGGACCTGGCCTGGAACTCTCCTTCTGCCCTCAGCCCTCCAGGTCCACATACTTGAAGAACTGCTTCACTTTTCAACTTGCCTGGATTCCCTAAAAAACACATGTGCACAGTCAAATGTAAAAAGTTTGAGTTAAAGTACATGTTTTGCTTTATTTCAGAGTGAAAATAAGTTTTAATGTACAGCTACTGATTATTTGCTGATTTTAATATGTTGGACAAAATGGAGAGCATAATGCACTCACTGTCCACTTCATTAGGCACACATACTGTGTATCTACACTCATTGTCCATTTTATCAGCTCCACTGACCATATAGGTGCACGTTGTAGTTCTAGAATACTCTGTTAGCCTCCTTTCACCTTGTTCTTCAATGGTCAGGACCACCACAGAGCTGTTATTTGGGTGGTGGATCCTTCTCATCACTGCAGTAGAAATGGAAAGTGCATCTAAATGATAAAAGTGTAGCTACAAGTTATGTGTACCTAATGAAGTGGCCAGTGAGTGCATGTTGCCACATAAAAATGCATCTTTAATATATTTTTCCAAAGTGTCAATTTTAGCATTGTGCACTAAAATAGAAGCATTTCTGAAAATGATTTTTCAGTTTGTTGTATGTAGAGCAAGTGATCACATACTTTTATTCAGCCTGGAATCTCTTCCAGTGTGAAAAATAATCCCCACACACTCCAACTACAGCATTATGCAAATACATAGTTATACATTGTTGTAGTTTAGGTCTTTGGTTGTAATGAGGCACTAATGAGCTCTGACATGTCATGACTTTATAGGTCACCATATATCATTTTGAGTAGCATTTTTAAGCAGAAAATCATCAAATGGTCAAGATGGGTCATAACATGGACATATGGTTCTAGACAAAAATGTAATATGTGCAAAACCACATTACGTGAAGAATTTTTCAATTTTATAAAGGTTATTCACATTCACTGTGTTCTCATTTACGAACACGGGAAGGTTCTACAGGGAACCAGATTGTCTTTTTGGCTCCTTTTCTTTTATTTCATTGTTGCTATATTACAAATGGTTATTTACACTACACATAAACAGTGGTTGCTACATGGTTATTGTCTTTAATGTGTAGAACTTTTGGAAAAAGAGAATCTCATTTAATGAGATTCAAAGATCCATTATGCTTCATTATGCTTTTTTATGCTTCCTCTGTTATTCCTCCACACAGTTCTTCAATAGTTCTTTGGCTTTATATAGCATGCATGCTTCAAAGATAATTTGCATGATTAAATGGTTCTTCAGAGTAAAATGAATGAAGAATCTGTTTTAATTAATTTTATATCAAACATTTTTGAAAAGGTTGTGTTTTAACTGCTTAATCCTCCTTTAACTCATTTTATTTCATAACTTTCTTCAAAGGCCCAAAAGGTCCAAATCCTTTAAGGAAACAAATGTTTTTATCTTCTCCATAAATCATGCATTGACCATGTGTGAACATTTTATAATGAATTGATCATTACACAGTAAATCTTCCAGTGTTAAATCAACACTGTTAGAGTTAAATTAACACCGAGGGTGTCAAAATGTAACACTCTCAGTGTTAATTTAACTCTAATAGTGTTGATTTAACACTGGCAGATTTACTGTGTAGAAATGTTCCAAAATGTGCAAAAATATGTCACTAATCCAGAATATAATCTGCAATGTGATATACATTTTCACTTTCCTATAAGATTACCATTTCAGAGATGTGAGCTTTTCTAAGAACACTGTACAGCTGAAGCTTAGCTGTAACGTAGCCTTCGGAAAGACTTACTGACTACATTACTGTGATGGTCAAGATCTAATCATCCAGGGTCCTCCCAGCCGACCTCTTTGTCCAGTCCTGAGGTTTTTTGCTTAGGCACAACCTGCATCTTTTTCATTGTGGTCTTTTTAACGCAAGACTTCGGAGTCAATGTGCTTCAGTGTGAGTTAGCGGGCCCAGCCCATGGGCCTCACCGCCACAGAGGCAATCAAATGCTTAATGGGAAAGTAAGTGGGAGGAAACTCGCGCACTGAGATCAGGTGAAGCAAAGGATAGGTTCGCTGTTAAAGATCAAAGCAGGAAAAAACAAAGGCTGATTTCAAACAGGCACAGGCAAACTCGGCAGCAAAAACCCACAGCTCCTCTGATAATACTTAGATCTATAAATGTTTGTTGCATATATTTATTTATTTTAAGATTATTCGCGGCGGTAATAAGTTGGCCCCTAACAAGCACTTGAGGGAGATGGTTTCTTTGAGGCTTCTTTATTTTACCGCACCATTGCACAGCAAGCCTTGGGATTTAGGAGACTATTAGAGAGAGATTTTTTTATGGATTTGTAGCTAATGAATGATATGCATGCGATTTTTTCCCTTTCTTCTTATGTTCTTTTTATGGCCGTGTAAGAAGCGGAGGAGAGGAGCTGGAGAATTAGGCACATTTTCAAGGTTTTATGGATTTAACCCTCCTTTTGCCTTACTGTATGAAACCCCATATAGGCCACTTTTACCCTGCATTTACAGATGAATTTATGCATTCATTATTTTCTCTCTCATGGTCTCATACAGGGACACTGTTAGTATGAATTATACATTGGGTGCCCATTAGCTGCTTAAACAACTATTTATCACTGAGTGATTATTTTTTTGGTTCTATCAAACATACCACAAGAAAGACTAGCAAAGGACAGCAGTTGACCAGCAGAAAGAGCAGCTATATGACCGTTTTACAATCTTCTAGTTGGCGTGTCCTATATGTTTTAAAAGTTTAGTGAGGGAAAGAAAAAATTGTGAGTTTATGGTCTGATTACTGTTCACAGGGCTGGATACTAGAAGCCATCCCTAAGACTCGAGAAGAGGCTCTGTGTCTGCAGGAGGTTGGCATCGCCCCGGAGCATGTTGGTCAGTGCTATGTTTCCACTGAACAGCTAGGATTTCTGATAGTAATATCCATTATGTAAAGGTATCTTATACCAAAGAAAGTCCTCATTAAACTTAACTAGGGCTTTTCCAAATTCATAGTAAATTTTATCAGTCCCTGTATCTGAAACGTCATAAATATCACAGATTTTATAAGAAGAGTATTCAACCCAATACACAGCAGACAGTACACACACACACACACACTCATACATAATTTGCCCCATGACATAGAGTCCCTTGATTTGCCTAAGAAAGAGTCATTAGCTGTGGGGGAATATCCCTCTCAGGAAGCCCACTAGCTACTGTGTTGAATCACATTTGGAAAGTCAGCTCACTCAAACAGGGGAATTAGTATGACTTTTGTGTCATTTTGTTTTTTTTCATTACTCTTAGTCACTTCTTGATGACTATTTGATCTTCCATGGCTTTGCTAATCTAAAATGTTAAGTCTAAATGTTATTTTTAGAACCTGCAATTAATATACAAAAATTGCTGATTTTTTAAAAACATTTCACAGCAAACGTTCTACAGTATTACATTGGAAAAGGCTCATTATTTTCCTTAAATTTTCTGTGATTTTGAAAGCTGTGAATTTGGTAGGACCCTATTTTTAACACTCAGACACTGAGAGTCGTTGCTATTGATTTGCTATGATTCAAATGTAGTTATTGTAATACCATGTTTAATTACCTGCTGAGTTAAACAGTGAATGACATATTTCACTCACATTAGACAACACAAAAATACATCAATGTTGACTTTTTATTTCAGTGTCAGCAATGACAGAAAATGTGGCAAACTTCAAAATAAAACAGAAATATCTCCTCTTCTATTTATCCACATCGAAAGCTTTCACCTCATAATGGTTTACTGTATTTTGGGGGGGATTTTCTGTCTGAATATGCATGCCAAATCTTTTTTTATTCTGGGATTTTTAAAGGTTTGAGAAAACATACATGAAATTAAAGCAAAAAATTTGATGTTTTTTTGTAAAATTTGCATAAATAAATTTTAAATATGAAATATTGTATTCATTGTATTATAGTAACAACTTTTTGCTGAATACAGAAAGTGTTTTTAGTTTTTTAAACTGCACAGCACTGAAGGGGCTTTATGTAAGTTACTCTTACATCATAAGAGGTCACCCTTGTATTTTTTCACATTTAAAAAAAAATATTATTAATGCGTATTCCAAAACTAAACAGCACATGGTTCACTTGAAGCAAAATCTTTAATTACCAACTCAAAATTTAACAGCCAGATTTAAACAACCTGAGTAGAAAGAAACATGTTTCAGCTTTCGTGTGAGACTACTTAGCTTTTTATTCAGCTGATCTTAAGGCCTGTTAACTATGAATTATTCTGTATACACTATGAAAGCAAAAGGAAATACATGTAGGTGTGAATTTGTGAAGCTAAGTTGTAGCTTTATACACTGTTCTTTCATTCCAGTGATGCTACAGGCTCCTGATGCTGTCCTGATTGAAAGGAGTCTAGGCAAGAGAATAGACCCTGTCACAGGAGGTAATGTCTGAATGATTACAGTTTTCCAGTGGGTTTTTTTTCTGGGCTGGGAGACAGACCCTCAATTGAAATGCATTTCATGAACTGTAGACCTCAACCAAAGAGAACCTGTTTGCTGAATCCCAACTATGGCAGGAGGTCCTCTGGGTATCGCAAAGCCGTGTTATAATGAACAAAAGCTCTCACTCCCCACAGGTTTGTTAAAGAGTAGATGCACTCTATCCATATAATTGCCATTGTCTCTCTTTCAAAGTTTGACACTGTCTTAAGGTACGCTCAACGTTCCAATCAGTTTTATCTTAGACAGTAAGATTTTATGCCATAGTCTACATAATTAGGGTAACAAGACACCCTGTTTCCTTGAATTGTCTTGTGTTTCACTCTTGTTTTAGGTTTTCCAAATTATTATCAAAAATTGTGTATTGTTCCAAATTTTGCACGCAGTACACATGCACATATGCAATAAATATGTAATCACCAATCAGTTCATCTTCTTGAAATGCAAACAATTGAAGGTAATTGGTTAGGCTAAATATAGCGAGTCATATGTGCACAAAGGGCCATGAATGTCAGACACATTTCAGGCAGCTAATCTTGCTTAGTTCTTATTTTTAAGCAGTGTTGGGATACATTATATCGATGTTGAAATACATAACTCCTGCATAACTCCTGCTAGGCATTGAGAAGGGCTTTGTCTTTCTATTAACATGTCAGAGTAGTTGCTTGCTGTTGTGCTCAATATGTAACCATGCATAAAAAATGGATGTGGGTACCACCTCCCCTATGTAATAAAGATGACAAAACATTAATCTAGTTGTATGATCCTCAGCATCCTCCTGACCCTGTTATCAAGATAATTTACCATTATTAATATTATTATTACTACAATTGTTACATTTTCATTTACTGTCACCATATCAGTACACCTGAACACTACAACAGCATCATAGGATTGTATGATGACTGTCTATCAAGAAGTAGTTGACCATTTCCTTGCCAATGTCACTCTTGGCTTGCTTTGTTGTGTTTTGTTATTACTGAACTCTGTAAAGCTGCTTTTTACAACATTACTTGTAAAAAGCACTATATATATACGGTACATTTGACTTTATGCTTTGCCTGTTCCTAAACCCTTTATATTGACTCCTTGATTGAAGCCTGATGTAAATACATTTCAATAATCAACTTCCAAATCCATTGTTTTCTCTATATTGGCTTCAGATGTGTATCATGTTACATTCATGCGGCCTGAAAGTACCGAGGTGGCTGAGCGTCTTGAGAGGCCGCAGTGTCTGATTTCAGAAGATGCAATATCTTTTCGGCTGCAGGAATACCACAGGGAAGCCCATGCTTTACAGCATACCTTCAAGAGCTGCCTGAAGATCATTGATGCTGACCAGCCACATGTTGATGTGTTTGACCAAGGTAAGCTGACTGGATTTTGAAAAGAAACCATTATTAACTTCTAAAAACGTTCCATTGTGACAAAAGTAATGCAGGAAACAGTGTTCTCAATAACAGATTACGTTCTGACCACTTTCATATAGATGTTACAGTGATGCTTGAAAGTTTGTGAACATTTAGGATTTTCCTTATTTCTCTATAAATATCACATAAAATATCATCAGATTTTCACACACAAGTCCTAAAAGTAGATAAAGAGAACCCAGTTAAGCAAACTCATTTATTGGTCATGGTCATTTATTTATTGATGAAAATGATCCGATATGACACAAAAGTATGTGAACCTTTGCTTTCAGTATCTGGTGTGAGCCCCCTTTGCAGCAATAACTGCAACTAAACGTTTCCGATAACTGTTCTTTAACTATTCTTTGGTAGAACAGCTTGTGTGCTTAGGGTCATTGTCTTGCTGCATGACCTACCTTCTCTTGAGATTCAGTTCATGGACAGATGTTCTCACATTTTTCTTTATAGTGTTTATAATTCACAATTCATTGTTCCATCAATGATGACAAGCCGTCCTGGCACAGATGCAGCAAAACAGGCCCAAACCATGATACTACCACCACCATGTTTCACAGATGAGATCAGGTTCTTATGCTGGAATTCAGTGTTTTCCTTTCTCCAAACATAACACTTTTCATTTAAACCAAAAAGTTGTATTCACAAAAAAGTTGTGCACAAAACATTCTTCCAATAGTCTTCTGGCTTGTCCATGTGATCTTTAGCAAACTGAGACAAGCAGCAATGTTCTTTTAGGAGAGCAGTGGCTTTCTCCTTGCACATTAACATTAGCCAATGTAAGACAGGCCTTCAGTTGCTTAGAAGTTACCCTGGGGTCCTTTGTGACCTCGCTGACTATTACACGCCTTGCTCTTGGAGTGATCTTTGTTGGTTGACCACTCTTGAGGAGGTAACAATGGTCTTGAATTTCCTCCATTTGTACACAATCTGTCTGACTGTTGATTGGTGGAGTCCAAACTCTTTAGAGATGGTTTTGTAACCTTTTCCAGTCTGATGAGCATCAACAACTCTTTTTGTGAGCTCATCAGAAATCTCCTTTTGTTTATGTTATGATACACTTCCACAAACGTGTGTTGTGAAGTGCAGACTTTGATAGATCCTTGTTCTTTAAATAAAACAGGTACCCACTCACACCTGATTGTCATCCTATTGATTGAAAACACCTGACTCTAATTTCACCTTCAAACTAACTGCTAATCCTAGAGGTTCACATACTTT
>BRDA01000423.1:0-10838 GCA_036984385.1 Crenuchus spilurus
AATGTTACATTTACTCAGATTAAACTTTTGATCTGTCATCTATGTTCTATTACGAATAAAATATTGACATTTGCCATCTCCACATCATTGCATGCGTCCCAACTTTTTTGGAATCCGGTTTGTAAATAAATGTTTTAAAAATCAAATACTCGCACATTAGCCCAAAACAAACCTGAACAAATCTGTTAAACACAAATGAGATATTTATGGTGGCACTGATGTGATGACCTGATGTCATTGATGCCATTGCTATGTGTATGAATAAGAAATGAACCTTGCTGAGCAAAGCAATCAGCTCTGAATTTTCTCACAGTGTGTTAGATCTGTTATCTCAGCTTCAGTCAAGCTTTGCCACACCTCATGTAGATTCTTCACCAAGATGTGATTCATTTGTAGCTTTATCTCTTGTGAAGACACCAGGCTGTGATTAAGATAATATCTGTGTGAGAATGTGTAGCAATACAGCAGTAACTGTAAAAGAGACACTCAACAGATAAACTGACAATAACACTTGGTTAATGAAAACATTTAGCAAGTAAGTAAAAATAAAAGTAAAATCTATTTATAAAGCACTCTTAAAACAACTCACATTGACCTGAACATCAAACAATAATGAAGTAAATAAAAAAATCTGAAAATACAAACACAATCCACAAACGTACTAATAGATACATTGTGACAAACACGAAAATAAACAATAAAATGAAATTAAATCACTCCTCACTACTTAAATGCCAGTTCATAAAAATAAGTTTTAA
Source organism: Crenuchus spilurus (assembly GCA_036984385.1). Lineage (NCBI taxonomy): Eukaryota > Metazoa > Chordata > Actinopteri > Characiformes > Crenuchidae > Crenuchus > Crenuchus spilurus. Next base: position 759 of record BRDA01000423.1, read on the forward strand.
GGCATGTTTTAAAAACAGCAGCTGAAGGTACTTGGCGAATAGTAAAGGGTAACGTGTTTCAAAGCCTTGGAGCATAAACTGCAAAAGCACAATCTCCCTTCAAACGGGCCCTAGGAACATCTAACAAGTTCTGTGTGGCAGATCTCAAAGATCGCTGTGGAAAAGACAGCAGACCACTGATATAAGCCGGGGCTTGACCATTCAGCGTTTTAAAAACTAATAAAAGCACTTTAAACTGAATCCTGTACTGAACAGGCAGCTAATGCAGTGGTGCCAGGACCGGTGAGATATGGTCTCTTTTCTTGGTGTTAGTCAGTAACCTTGCTGCTGCATTTTGGACTAACTGTAAATGCTGCAATAGAGACTGGTTCATCCCAATATATAAAGAATTACAGGAGTCTCTTGAAGAGATAAATGCATGAATAACATTTTCCAGGTCAGAGAAAAAGGCTTAATCTTAGAAATATTTCAGAGTTAATTTGTTTATCAAATCTGAGGTGTGACAAAGGCTGTTTGAGACACAATCAGCGTCATGACTACCACTAAAATGATGACCTCAGACATGCCTTCATGTAAGAGAAGCCAAAGAGCGATTATAATTTGGTCTAGTAGGAAAATAGAGCTGTATGTCATCAGCATACATGTGAAAGCTGACATATTGCTTCCTGATAATTTGACCTAATGGTAGCATATACAGAGAAAAAATGAGGGGCCCTAATATGGACCCAGCAGAACACCACAAGAGACATTTGAAGAAGAAGATGAGTTATTATTAAAGTATTATTTGTTTCATGGCGAACTGATGAAATGATGTGTTGAAGTTTACACATATGACAGTGCAAATCGTACATTAGAATGCAAATGATAAAATTGGTGACCACCTGAGACTTAGACTAGCAACATTATAATGGAAACTGCTGCAGCTATTAGATCATTCAAACTGGCCAAATCATCACAATCCCACCTCAAACCATGTTGATATCTTAAGTTATCAGTGCCTTATCCTGAACTTCTTCCATCCTAGAGAGCTCAAATCCAGCACACCTGGCTCTAATATCCAGATGCCTCTGAAGATCTTCATTATCTGGATCATGTGTGTTAGATTAAGGTTGGATATGCAGAATGATAAATCTTTAGGACCAGAATTTGGAGCCACTGTCTTAAGTAATCTGAAATAGACTTGTTTATGTAATTTCTAACACTGTAAGTCACTGTTATGTATAGTCTGCATAAACTAACAATTATATAATCGGCCACTGTGACAGCTGAATTTAGTATTACTAACACAAACCAGGGCTGAGGTACTTACAATTTCTGACTCGACTCCAGACTCAAAAACACTTAGACTTGTCTTAGACTCATAGTATTCAATGTTAATTATATTCCGACTTGCCTCGGACTCTGACTAACGTTACCTGAGACCTGCTATGTGTTAAAATATATTTTTATTTGGCATTTTTTCTTTTAACAGTGACCATACAGCAACTCATAAAAGCAAATCAAATCCAAATCATCATAACTGTCTGTGTTACATTTAGCCATACATAGAAGTTTACATAAAAGTTTAACATGTAATTAATTATGTAAAAAAAATCTAATTTATTACTTTGTACAAAGCATTACTGGTTTGCATTCAGACAAGTAAATGTTTCTAGTGGATGTTTTTAGTCTAATATACCTCTACCGATTGGTAGAGATGGCTCAATCAAGTTAAGTTCAACACCTTCTTCACAAAGACACAGTGACTTAAATGTGCTCTACCAAATGGCTGAGCAGTATGTATAAGGGTTAAAGAAGACTATTTTAAACTCATTTTTGACTAGATCTCCCTTTCGTATGGACTGTCTTGGTCTTGGTACACTTAAGACCTTGACCAGCCTTAGTCTTAGACCGTTTTTTGGACTCAGGGTGGTCTTGATTAGAGCCATTGTGCTTTTGCCCATATTTATAGACAGAAGAAGTGTCAAACAAGTCTAGACTGATTGTTATTTGAAATTGAACAATTGTCCAAATTTGGTTTTGGTGGAACAATTGCTTGGAAGATTTATTGCTTGTATTTCTTGTCTTTCTCTCACAGCAATGACAAATTTCTGCACTCCGAATTCATCTCATATTAATCAACCTTCCTCTGAGCTCCACTGCTGCCTCCTACAGAACATGATTAATCACTCATATAACAATGACACTCGTGTCAACCTGATGACGGTCAGTGTCCTGGGAGTGGTGTCAAGCCTGGGGATCCTGGAGAATGCTCTGGTCCTCTGGGTGCTGGGCTTCCGTCTACGTCGGAAAACCGTGGCTGCAGTGTGGGTGATCAACCTGGCACTCTCTGACTTCCTGGCCACCTTGACTCTGCCACTCTTCACTCACTACCTTGCAATGGGACACAGCTGGGAGCTGGGCCAGCCACTCTGCTCTGCTATGTCCTCCATCTTCTTCCTCAACATGTTTATCTCTGCCTTCCTTCTCGCTGCCATATCACTCGACCGCTGCATGTTGGTGGCCAAGCCTGTTTGGAGCCAGAACCAGCGTACAGTGCCTGCTGCTTGGAAGGTATGTGCTCTGGGGTGGCTGTGGGCAGCGGTTAACTCCTTCCCTTACTTCTTGTTTCGTTCTGTGACTGTTAAGCTCGATGGACGGAAGCTCTGCTACCACAATTTTGCCCTCTACTCTTCAGAGAACATGCTGGAGCAAGACTGCAAGGTTCGGCAGGCAGCTACTGCAGTGTCAAAGGTGCTGCTGGCATTCTTGGCCCCTCTGGCCATCATTGCTGTGAGTTACATACATTTTGGGCAGCAGCTGCAAGCCCGCAGAATGAGACGGGAGAGTCAGCAGCTTGGCATTACCTCTGCTGGTCAAGTGGATATGTCCAAGGAATCTCGTAGCCTTTCCCTCACATCAGCTAGTTCTAAGAGGCTTTCGGTAAATTTCACTAGGATGGTCGCAACAGTGATCACAACCTTTACCCTCTCTTGGTTACCATATCACATATTTTGCCTGCTTGAGGTGGCATCTCAGTATTTACCACAACTGGTGGCACTAGTGGAGGTGGGTTTGCCTTTGTCTACAGTGTTCTCCTTTCTGAACCCTGTGCTGAATCCCATCATCTACACCTTCAGCTGCCCACACTTCTGCACACGCATTCGCCAGAGTCTGGGGCTGCTGTTTGAGGGGTTGGTGGAAGAAGTGGGACCCCTAGGTTTGTCTGGTAGCAGAAAAAGGAAGAAAGATCCCACTTCTCCACTGTCCCCCACCTCTCTCAGCTCCCATCACACACCCACCCTGCCCCGCATCTCACAGGTCTCTAACCTCTTCAGCTTTAAGAAATGCCCCACACAGGAATCACAGCAAAATATGTGACTCAAAAGAAGTCACAGTTTAGAGTCTTTGACTAGTAGACTGACGTTTTATAGACATAAACATCAAAGCATCCAAGGATGTGGGATTCAGAACTGATACAAGCCCTTGTGTTACTAGCACTGAATGATCATTATTCAGGCCTGTGCTAAGTCATACTTGGGGATCACGCAGTGGTTCTAAGTGAAAATGGCAACCAGAACATGAATTAAACAGCATCTTATAAAGAAACATATTGCTGATGTTGGAACAAAGCCTCCAGGTCAAGGCTAGAGCATTCATATATGCTACGGCTTTAGTTATTTGCTATGTTAGTGGTCAGTACTTTTGCACATTTCAATTTTGTCTCATTTAAACAGACTTTGCAAGCAAGACAGAGGTTGGCAGATGTTGAAATACTCTTCATGACGAAGCAAATAGCAGGTTATGTTCACAGTGTCAGAGTATAATGAAGTCAAAACCATACAGCTGCAGAGTAAACAGTGAATCCAAGAACAGTCCAAGTTCAGGAACCAGAGAAATACAGTATGCAACTTAAAACTTTACTATGCAAAAAAGAAACCTTATGTTAACCATATGCAGAAGCTGTGTGGGCTGCATCTTCACACAGTGTAAACATTGTAGTCAGAAAAATCGGTATTCCAGAATACCAGCTCCGGACCAAAGGAGCATGGATGTGTATTAACAAAGGAAATGAAGTTGACCTGTCAAAGCATGAAATATCGTGGCTTCATACTGTCTCCAATTAATTAAAAAGTCAAAGAAAATGTAATAAACACAATTTTTAAATAAATATTTCCATACTGTTCCAACTTTTGTTATATTAATGTTTTGATATAGTACCCATACTTTTACATTTTACATACTTTTTACACCTCTGCTTCCAGCACACATGCCTCACTTTTTCCCATCAATTTGTATGGGACCAGTGGTCACTGCTTCTGCTCCATTATAAAAATCCATTGATATGACCTGTAAATTACTCAACTCTATAACTTAAAAACAGCCAATTTGCATTACTTTCCATTTAGTTACTGAATAATAATACTTTGGATGTACTAAACATTTACATTTAAAGGGCTTACGTGTTGTTTTGGTTCAGTGTACATCATCCAGGCATCATTTAGCAGCAGTATTCTGGGAGAATCTGGGAGGTGATTGTACACAATTCCTCAAAGACAGTTTATTTCTGAGTATTTCTGTTTGGTGGGGATTGGTTAGATTTACAAATGCACATGCCATATTCTGGCTCCATCTAAGAAACAAGCATCTCATCAGACCAGGTACTTACAGATCAGAAATGACAATATGGACAATAAACCACGTACATTATATAGAAAGTGTGTTGATGGAACATGACATTTTTAAAAATAATAAGTGTCATTATTTAAAATGTAGGAAAATGTTTTTAATGGACCTGTTACTGTAAAAACAAAATTTTTTTTGTAATAAAATTTTGAGCCAAATCTCAAGATTGTCCTGCTGTATGACTGGCATTCTGTCTGATGGTGGATGATGAAAGGTGTCTGTTATAATCATATAATCATTTAATAACACTGTCACTGAAAACCACGTCCTCAGGTGTGACACCATGTCCTGATTTTAAACTGGCCATTTCCTTTAGATAACTTCATTTAGCGGACCTCATTCAAGGGCATGAGTCCTTTGAGTGAGGCACCTAACCCCTAACTGCTCCCCGGGCACCGTGAATAGGGCTGTCCACTGCTTCAGGCACATATTCTCACAGCCTAGTGTGTTCACTAGTGTGTGTGTTTCAGTGCATGGATGGGTTTAATGTGGAGGTCAAATCCCATTGTGTACAATCACACTGTCAAAAGTTGAATCTAATCTGTTCTAACAATGACTGACAAGGACTGTGACAGATGAGGGAGGCTAAATAGCAACATAAATTAGGACAGATGATAAGCAGCCAGGGCTGTGCAATGGACAAGACATGACATGACTGGGGGTGGCGACATGATCAAGACATGTGGAAGACATAAACAAACGAGCACGTGGAGAAAGGACAGCACATGGGAAACATAAACAAACAAGGCAGGTGGACAGAGGCGGGGCCTGGGATGAGGCAGTAGCGAGAAGGTTACAGTTTTACATAAAATAAGCTTTTTACTGCATATTTGTCAACTACCCATGTACTGTACAATGCATGTACCACTCTGGAAATGATTAAGAGACCACCACAAATGTACAACACAGTATCTAGACCTGAAACCCAGTAAAAACATCTGGAAGGGGATCAAAAGGACAATGAGCAGTCATAAGCCATCAAAAGAAGCTTGAATATTTCTACAGAAGTGGTAGAAAGTCACCCAACAACATGTAAGAAGGGCTATAACACCATATGCTGATTTCTGAGCTCTTTTTAAGTTAAAACATCAACACTGTGTGTCATAAAATTAATATGAAGGTTTGAAAACACTGCATCTTTTTATTCTTTTGACCAGTTGTTGATTTTCTGCAAATAAATGCCTTAAATGACAATGTTTTTATTTGGAATTTGGGGGAAATGGTATAGGAAATGGAAAACAGTAGTTATTTTGCTCGAATACATCTATTAATAGTAAAACAAGAGAAACTGATTATTTTATATTGGTCTCAATTTTTTTCCACAGCTGTATTACTTTATTTATTTTTTGGTAGCATCAGTTCAGATATTCAACAAGTAACAAGTTCTGATCTTGAATTAGATTTCTTTAGCATTTATTACTGCTCAAACATGTTTCATATAAACATACCACAGTAAAAATCATTAAATGGGTGAATGAATGGAAGTTGTTTTTTTGCTGTATACGGGTCAGCATTGCACTGTTGGTATACGACAGATGCTCTTAGTGGAATTAAAACTGCACTCATGCGTCACTGGGCTGACATACAGTCAGACAGCCAGAAGAAAATAACTGAGTGGTGGTTTCATTTATTTATTCACGGCCCCAAATCAGCAATAGTGCATTTCCCATTAGTGGTTAATTGAAGTGCATAAATGAGTCAACCTAGTACAGTCAAACAGAGCACAGCTGTATTGTAATGAGGACAATACCTCACACCCCCTGTACACAAGAGTGAAAAAACAGAGAAGCACATGCAGTGAATGAATGAACATTATACTTATATAGCGCCTTTCTAGTACCCAAGGATGCTTTACAATCAACACAGTCCCTTTACACACTTACAACTCAACTATACATTGGTAAGAGGCTGCAGCCAATTGCACACAGTGTACTCTTAACTCAAGACCTCAGAGCTGAGAGGTGAACGTGCCAAACATCAAGCCTATCTGCCACCCAGTGGCAGACTGATACAGCTGTGCTTAAGAGTATTACAGTATGTGCCTTACCCACTGCAATAAGGCTCTACAACAAGTCTCCTTACTACAGAGACAGTGCTGATACCCTGCTGTCTGAACTGTGCTCAGTCACATCATATCACCATATACAGACAGCTATATTCCAGTGGATACACACTGTAATATATCATCTGATACTGTTATGACAGTTTTACTGCACTTTAGACTGTAAATACTGAAAACTGCTGACACTACTTGCTTGAATAATACTCACTGTAAACCAAACTACGTCATGCACATAAATACTGCTGACAGTTATTGTTATATTCATAGTCACTGATAGTAATTATATTGTAAACCACATCATAGCATTTAGTGTAATAACTGCAACAGCTCACATGCATACTGCAATGTCTCACATGTTTATGTAAATATCTGTCTGGAGATGCCATGTGGAGTCATAGACCCATTGTTTTTTAAATTTTCTCATTGTGGGACTAATAAAGGATTATTATGTTAGAAGATTTATCTTTATTCTTATTCTCTTTATTCTAACTTATATTTCTTGTTATCACCCTTAATTTATAAGGGTGAATAATTATCTGAACTTGCCTTAAAACCTCTGTTGGTTGCAATGCCTCATCAACACTTTTTGTACTAGGTCACTGTCTACATAGTAACTGCTGTTACTGTAACATCAATTCATTTATGACTGCAGTGCAACAAAAATGGCCACCCGTTTGGACTTAAGGAGGGTGAAATTTCTTAAAAAGAATAATTACTGGTGATGAGGCATGGATTCATCACTACAAACCTGACAGTAAACAACAAAGTATGGAATGGAAACATTGTCAATTGCTGATAAAGGAAAACTTGAAAAACGTCAACCATCAGCTGAAAGATTGATGTTTACAGTTTTCTGGGTCTGAAAGAATCTAATCTAATCAATCAATCAATCAATCAATCAATAAATCTATCTATCTATCTATCTATCTATCTATCTATCTATCTATCTATCTATCTATCTATCTATCTATCTATCTATCTATCTATGAGGAAAAGCACTATTTTGAGTGTGTAATATTCATATAGGGAGCACACTTAAACAGGGCATATTCGACTAAAGCACATCTGGCAGTCTGGAATAGCCACATGCTGAACTTAAAGTCATCACTCTTACTGAGCTAAGCCTCTCCTGGACTGATGTGATCCTGGTGCCAGATTAACAGATATCAAATCACTGACTCAACACATCTCTAGTGTTTCTAAGCTCTACAACTTTAGCTGAAGAGCTCTGACAACAGAGAACTGTGTATTCTGCAGGAAGTCCTTTTTTGAGCTTATGTAATGTCTCATTGTTCACCTCTGCATGCTGTATCAACAGTAGCCAAAAAATCCCCCTCAGTTATACTCCTAAACAAACACTGGATATGGATTGTGAGACTAAATCTGAAGTAGTGATGCTGTTTCGTGTTCAGACACCTGGGCCTCGTCAGTTCAGTCTCTTTTGTCTTTATGAAGCTGAGTTGTTAATATGAGAACAGTCACAATGTGATTGGATATCATAAATATATTCTAAGCTTTTTAAATAGATTTTGTACTGAAAATGTCTATTTTTCAAATACAGTGGAACCTCAGTTATCATTTCCCCTGGTTATTATACAGTTTGGCTATCGGTGACAGTTTTTAGCGAAATTTTGTCTCAGTTATCATTCATCTGCCCAGTTTTCATTGGCGTGCCCATGTAACTAGCTGCCAATTTTGCCAAAACAAACAAATGCATTTATCGTTCATTCTGGCTTTGTTTCTCATTGAGTGAGCATCACCCTGTGCACATCCATCTGAAACATTTCCATTGTTTTTCCAATGTTTTGTGCTTGTTTTTTGAGTGCAACAGAAACATACCTCTCTGGACACATTTCCATACACCAAGAAGAGTCTCACTAAAGGTAAGAGTGATGTTAAATGTTAATTTATTCATTTTATTAGTCTTTTGTATTTGCTCAGTTTTAGAGCACGCCGGTTTGGTCCTGCCAGCAGCCTTTGTTTTGTATACCTGTTCTTGGGGTTTTTGGCTGCTTTTTATTTTGCACCTGTTTTCAGGCGGTACTGCTGCACACTGTCGCACCTAGTGGGTTTTTTGGGTGCCTCTTGAGTTTTTCTTTCTTTTCAAAGCTATTTAGCATCTGTCTGCTCTGTGCTTAGTTCCAATCATAAGTTTGGATAAAGCCTCGTGACAGTTTTCTGCAGGTAAAACTATAGTTAGTATATGTAAAATGTAATATTTTGGAGTGTCTGGAATTGATTAATTTGATTTAAATGATTTCTTATGGGAAATATCGGTTCAGTGATCATTCATTCCAGGTATCATCAGGCACTTTAAAATGGATTAATGATGAAAATTGAGTTTCCACTGTATTATTTTCTTCTGTTTATGTCTTGCTTTATTATCCGGTGCTGTAGGGATTGGCTGCCCTTTATGTAGCTCATCTATCTATCTCTCTATCTGTCTGTCTGTCTGTCTGTCTGTCTTTTGAAACAGGCATAATGAAAGCAAGGCCAGCAGATCAGCAGCTATTTTGATGCAGCAAGCAAGATAACCAAATCAGTATTGCAAATTCAGCAAGTAAAGTTTTGCATGCAAAATTCCTTCACTTCAGAAAACTGCTGTTCCACCATTTTGCCTTTGGAGAAACTTCCCCAAGCTCTACTGAAGTTCATTAGACTTATGGAGAGGGATCAAGTCAACATTAATGTCAGCAGAACTTCCCCTGTAATCACTGATACACTTTCTGTTTCAGTCTTACAAAGGGTCAGCAAAGCTGATCATAAACTAGGGAAAACACTACTTATTGATACTTCAGAGCTATGACATTTGATTTGATACACCAAACCAGACATTTTGAAGTCCATCCATAACACATGACGGCTGATGTAACTTTGTTTCTCTGTTAGAGCAAAACAAGCAATTCTCTAAAACTGAAAGTAATTCTTATGCACTTGAACATCACACAGTTGGCATTACATTAAGTGGACTTACACTATGTTCAGATTGTAGGCAAATCAGAATTGTTTCCCAAATGAGATCTCTTGAGATTTGTAAGTATACAGATTTAATTTGTGTATCCAAACAATGTATATATATATACTTAATAATACTACATTAACATTAACCCCTAACATACAGGGGTTAGACAATGAAACTGAAACACTCATGTTAGTGTGGGAGGTTTCATGGCTAAATTGGACCAGTCTGGTGGCCAATCTTCATTAATGTCACATTGCACCAGTAAGAGCAGAGTGTGAAGGTTCAGTTAGCAGGTAAGAGCACAGTTATGTAGTATATTACAATGCACACAACATTATGGTGACATACCAGAGTTCAAAAGAGGACAAATTGTTGGTGCACGTCTTGCTGG